>PVHT021183659.1:6095584-6121686 GCA_004024745.2 Catagonus wagneri
CATTACAATCAACTCGGACACACATGCAATCTAGCAGGGGAGGTAGACATACTAAGTACGCCACTACAATCAACTCGGACACACATGCAATCTAGCAGGGAGGTAGACATACTAAGTACGCCATTACAATCAACTCGGACACACATGCAATCTAGCAGGGGAGGTAGACATACTAAGTACGCCACTACAATCAACTCGGACACACATGCAATCTAGCAGGGGAGGTAGACATACTAAGTACGTCATTACAATCAACTCGGACACACATGCAATCTAGCAGGGGAGGTAGACATACTAAGTACGCCATTACAATCAACTCGGACAATTACAAACAGTGATGTTGTGGGTCTACAGAAGGTAAGTTTGAATCTGGGGTGTGAATAGGGAGTGGACAAAAGGCAGGCGATGGGCATGAGCAAACAGGAGCTACAGCAAGAAGGCCAGTCACCTGGCTGCTAAATGAACTGGAGGTGGGTCAGCCACAGTCAAGAATGGAGTTTGGAGATGACGCCAGTCACTCAGAAAAAAAGTGGTGACATCTAATGACAGAAATGACAGGAAAGGAAGGAGGGGGTGGCAGAAGCAAGGTTGCATAACTAAAGAAAACAGTGCTAAAATTAAGCTGGTGTAAAAAGGTTACTGGTTATTTTTTTCCACAGAGTAAAACCTCATCGGTTCAGCATAATTGGATAGAAGTATGTCACAATTAATCAAATATGAATTACAAAATTTTTAAAAATATGACTAACTGCTTAGGGTTTTTTGTTGTTGTTGTTGACTAGATGAGATATTTTAAATACATTTCAACTTTACTGCTTCTAATTAGCAGCATCAGTGTTCCTGCAAATAACTGAAGTGGACTGGACTTTTCTCTTAGGATTTTATCCCTGCAAATGCGCTTCCCGGAATCCCAAAGCTGATCTTCACCCAGAGCCAAGTGGAACGTCATCACCCTGGCCTCAGGCTGACTGAGCAGAGGACTAGTCTGGGAGGCCTGTAAAACCTGTCAACACCCTGGAAGACTGGCTGGCTGTTAATTCTTCCCATCAATTACGAGCATCAGACTGTTTGATGCTAGCCCACCAATCATCAGCCATAGAAAATAACACGTTTATAGTTACAAATAGAAATCTGCCACATTTTCCTGATTCTCTGGACTCTTTGGGGCCACTCAACTTATTTTGAAAACTTGTCAGGGATGCAACAAGATTCAGTTTGACCCCAGGACAAGCCCCCAAAACTTTCCTTTTGGGGGGGGTTTTATCTCGCCCTCCCTTAAAGTACTGCATCGGCTGAAATCCTTAACTATCACAGCCTGTCTAAATCTCACACTAAATCAATGCACTATTTACGATTCAAATACTCCCGCATGTCTTACATCACAACCCCCATGAGTCGTAACTTTTTTACCACGAAATATATTAGACTCAGTTCCCACAACCACACTGATTAAAAACGGAAGTACAAAGGAAATAATTTATACTTCCAGATTACCGAAAGGTATACAGCAGGTGCCTTGCTCCCATAAGTTTTCTGACTTTAGAAATTCGGTACGGTCATAGTTGTGACGTTTACACACATTCTAATTATGCAAAACGTCCTTATTACTTGTATGTTAGACAATACTCCCTGGAGTCTCAAAAAGGAGTAAATTTCATATAAAGGCAGTCTGCTTTGATGTTAATAATCGGAGAGCCACATTTAACTTTCACCTTGTCTAGAAGATCAGTAGAGCTTTTGGGGTCAACTTCTATTCTCATCTATCCATCGTGTATCAGCTGGGATCAGAATCTTTCCCAAACATCTCCCCCTCTGAGCTCCACACCAATTCAGCCAACTTTCTATGAGACGTTTCTCTGCAGCACGTCTCGGTTTCCTCCCCCTCCACCAGCTCCAAAACTATGCTCTATTTATTTCTCCAGACACCCTTCTCCTCCACGGTCACCCTCAAAATGTCTTCCTCTTTCTCATGTAACTGGTCGCCTTTGACCACGAACTCTGCTTCCTAACTTCCTCTGGAACCTGTCTCTTCTTCTGCGCCGGCTACCTCAGTCTTAGTTCTGGTTCTTATCCACTGTACTCTGGACGAGCGCAACAGCCTCCTGAATCCCTGAGCCTCTAACTCCTGTCATCCAGCCTAACTCAGTCTGCATTCAGAGTCATCCTCCCAAAATACCTGACATGACTTTTCCCTCTTCAGGGCAGATGGATCACATTTCAAGACCTTCCACATCTAGTTTTCTTTCATTGACTGAAGAAAACAATAGTTTGATAGCCGAGAAGCTGTCTTTTTTTCATATTTAAAAAGCAACTTTGTAGCTCTATATTATCTACACATATACCTTTTCTGAAATTCACCTTTTGAGGGTTTGTATTGCAATAAATACACCTAATGAATAATGGCGACATCTGAAATAAGGTGAGGCTAAAAATGTCACTGTACTGTTGATAGTGAGCCCTTGCAATAAATATGGATCTATATCTGTTATGCAAAAAGCCTGATGCATTGAACATTCAAGGATGAGTACTTTGTATAATACTTTTTGCAAGCACTGAAACTAATAAAGCCATTGTAAGTTAAGGAGCAAGTGAGTGGGAAGAGGAGAATGGAAAAAAAGAAGATTATTCTTACAGTTCTTTAGAAATGCAAATAAGAACATTGCCTGAACATCATTACCTGACTGATAAAATGGTAATCACTTAACAAGTATTTATTTAGAAACCTGTTCCAATTCCTTAATTGAAAAAAGTTCTTTAATTCAACACAACCCTATTTGCTAAATGGTAACAAAACAAATTTCCAGGGAGAAAATAGCAGGTACTAAATGTCATAATACGGTCTACAAAATCGGAGATGATTCTTACCAATTTTCGAAACTTAAGTGATAAAATAAAAAGGCTTTGGAGTTCCCTTCGTGGCTCAGTGGTTAACGAATCCGACTAAGAACCATGAGGTTGCGGGTTCGATCCCTGGCCTTGCTCAGTGGGTTAAGGATCCGGCGTTGCCGTGAGCTGTGGTGTAGGTTGCAGACGTGGCTCGGATCCCGCGTTGCTGTGGCGAAGGCCGTCGGCTACAGCTCCTGTTAGACCCCTAGCCTGGGAACCTCCATATGCCGCGGGTGCGGCTCTAGACAAGGCAAAAAGACAAAAATAAATAAATAAATAAAAAGGCTTTAAGGGTGTGACAGGTAGACTGAAGCCTCTGACCAGCTGGCCCCTGTGGCTGTGGCAGAAGGCAAGGTAATGGCTCTTTGCAGACAACAGGATCTGCTAAACTGGAGAGTTCCCAGCCTCCCCACAGGCACTTGAGTCAATTTTTAAAACCTAGACAGGCCAAACAAATCCACATACCTGGCCTTCATTTGAGAACCCAAGTTTAAAAAGGCATAGCAATACACATTCTACAACACAGAAATCCTTGCAAACTGTGAAACTTAAATAGACTCTGACATGAAGAAAACTTGGGTGAAAACACTTGCTCCAGCTCCTACCCGAGATGTGGCTTTGTAGGAAGGCACTCTTCTTGATCAAAGGAGAAGTCTAGAAACTATATTCTCCATACTTCCTTGCCGGTTGGATTCTGGTTACATTCTCCAAATAGGAAGCTCGGAGTGGGAAATTACACAGCTAAAGAGAAAAAAAAACATTTTTCTCCAGTATCTTCCGAAGGTCCCATCAGGAGTCAGGGCGGCAGCAAGTGATCCCTTAGGCGGCACAGGTGACGGCAGCAGGGCTTGCAACAAACCTCCTTCCAGGGAGCTTTGTGACCAGTTCCCTGCATTAAACCCCCCATGCTTGAAATTCATTAAATAGTTTTTGTTCTTCTCAACTGGACATTGATAGACATTGAAAGAAAAGAGTCAGGGGTGTTTGTCTCTAAACAAAGATCATCAGTCAAGGAAGGTACTGCGTATAAAGGAAAGATGGCTTTCTTGAACGGAGCACAAAACTAAGAGTCAAAAAGACACAGGATTTGACCCTGGATCCTCCCATTCCCAAAGAGGAATGGACCCATGTTGATGGGAACTGCAGGGTAAAAAGAAAACAGGGTTGAACAGAGAAGGGCAGCAGTCTCATCCCAATTATGCCACTTACTAGCCCAGCAGTGAAGGCCTTCTACCACCTGTGGGAGCCTCAGTTTCCTCGACAGAGAATGGGCACGACCAGAGACAAAGAGTTTAACAACGGATTAATAAGGTTGGCCACCTAAAGGGGCACTGAATTTAAGCAATCAAGAAACTTACAGCACGCAGTAATTAACCATCAGTCCTAAGGTAATAAACATCTCCATCTCCTGATCACTGGTCCACGGGAGACAGCATTAACCATCTGTCCGATGCAGACACGTGTGAGATGCTGTGTTAAGGGTACTACCTATATCCCTTATAATCCTAACAAAAACCCCATTTTTCAGATGACAAAACTAAAAGCTCTGAGAGATTAAATAATTAGTTCTAGTGAGTGGGAAAGCCAAGACTTGAACCTGTATCATTCTGTTTACCAAAACCCCATTCTTCCATCTTCCAGTGATGCTGCCAGTTGAAGCCATTGTGGTATATACACCCTTTGGAAGCCATGTGGTGTGACATCAAGCAGAAGATTGCCAGCTTAGTGCCACAACCACCACAACCAGTAAATTTTACACATTGCGAAAGACCATTGTTTTTTGCTCGTTTGTGTGTTTTTTTTTTTTTTTTTTTTATGGCTGCACCCACTGCATATGAAAGTTCCCCGGCTAGGGGCCAAATCGGAGCTGTAGCTGCTGGCCTACACCACAGCCACAGAAATGCCAGATCTGAGCCGAATCTGTGACCTACACCACAGCTCAGGGCAATACTGGATCTACTGAGTGGGGCCAGGGATTGAACCCAAATCCTCATGGATACTAGTCAGGTTGTTTCCACTGAGCCTCGGTGGGAACTCCCAAAAGACCATTGTTTTAGGAATGTAAATGCCACCCGCCCCCGTAAGGCCCCTGTGGCCCCATGAAGAAAGGGGTTTCCAGCACAGGGCAACTTCCAGTTCACAGTCACTGTGCTTCTCATCTGTTCATGAGACTAACTGAATAACCACCACTGCATCAGTCAAGCAATAAAGTTGAATATTATTCTCATTTACATTTCTAAAGCAACATAAAAATAACCCCAACATTTAAACGGTACCCACTCACTTTCTCCTTATATGCTAAGGCATGTCACAGTTTCAAAACCTGAAGAGAGATTTCCTGCAAAACACTTCACTGCCTTAAAGTTGCACATGTTCACAGCTGCGACTGCCAGGTTACAAACATGAATTAACTACACTTCCAAATCAATTACATATCGATAAGTCTTTAGGGCTGACAACTTGTACACACCGATTTTCAACTCTAGAAGAATATTTAGCATCTAGATTTTTTTTTTTTTTTTTTTTTTGGTCTTATCTAGGGCTGCACCTGTGGCATATGGAGGTTCCCAGGCTAGGGGTCTAACAGGAGCTGTAGCTACTGGCCTACACCACAGCGACAGCAACGCGGGATCTGAGCCGCATCTGCAACCTACACCACAGTTCATGGCAACGCCGGATCCTTAACCTGCTGAGCAAGGCCAGGGATCGAACCCACAACCTCATGGTTCCTAGTTGGATTTGTTGACCACTGAGCCATGACGGGAACTCCAGCATCTAGAATATTTAGCATCAAAAATTCCAACTTCATCCTGAGACTCTGTTGAAATATATGTATTGTCACCAGTACTAATAATCAAACCAGAAATCAAATCCCTTATTTTAAAAATTGCTCTCTTTTCCAATTAATTTTATTTCTTGTTTTGAAGTGATGGATTACAGCTTAGTGCCGTGACAGAATTAAAGCAAGTAGGTAACGGGAGTCGACCTTTGAACGACTTGGAGATTAGGGGCACAGACGCTCCAAGCAGGCAAACGTCTGTGAATAACTAAGAGTTAGCCCTTGGAGTTCCCATCATGGCACAGCGGAAATGAATCCAACTAGGAACCATGAGGTTGTGGGTTCGATCCCTGGCCTTGCTCAGTGGGTTAAGGATCCGGCGTTGCTGTGAGCTGTGGTGTAGGTAGCAGATGAGGCTCATATCCCACATTGCTGTGGCTGTGGCATAGGCCGGAAGCTATAGTTCCGATTAGACCCATAGCCTGGGAACCTGCATATGCTGCGGGTGCGGCCCTAAAATGACAAAAAAGACCAAAAAAAAAAAAAAAGAGTTAGCTCTTGCTACACACAGTTCTGCATCCATGGGTACAACCAACCTCAGACCATGTAGCAGTGTAGCAGTTACTACTGAAAAAAACACCTATGTCTATGTGGGTCCATGTTGCTCAAGGGTCAGCTGTATCTCAAAGCCGGACGTTCATCTCTGCTATGGTTTTAACTAATCTTGTGATGTGTACACAGCAGGTGACTGCATTCATACTGCGTACATATTTTATATTTTAAAGTATTCAGCTTTTAGCTCAGAACTAAATCCATGCATCTACAGTCAACTAATCTATGACAGAGGCAAGAACATATACTGGACAAAAGACAGCCTCTTCAGTAAGTGGTGCTGGGAAAACTGGGCAGCCACATGTAAAACAAGGAAACTAGAGCACTTCCTAACACCATGCACAAAAATAAACTCAAATGGATTAAAGACCTAGATACAAGACCAAATACTATAAAACTCTTAGAGGGAAACACAGGCCAAACACTCTCTGACATAAATGATAGCAACATGTTCTCAGATCCATCTGTCAGAGTAAGGACAATAAAAAGAGAAATAAACACATGGGACTTAATTAAACTTCAAAGTTTCTGCACAGCTAAGGAAACCCTAAACAAAACGAAGACAACCCACAGAATGGGAGAAAATATTTGCAAATGATTCAACTGACAAGGGATTAACCTCCAAAATTTACAAACACCTCCTACAGCTCAATACCAAAGAAACAAACAACCCCATCAAAAAATGGGCACCGGATCTAGGCAGACAGTTCTCCAAAGAAGACATGCAGATGGCAAATAAACACATGGAAAGATGTTCAACATCGCTCCTCATTAAAGAAATGCAAATCAAAACCACTATGAGGTACCACCTTACACCAGCCAGAATGGCCATCATCAAAAAGTCTACAAACAGTAAGTGCTGGAGAGGGTGTGGAGAAAAAGGAACCCTATTACACTGCTGGTGGGAATGCAAAATGGTGCAACTACTGCGGAAAAGAGTATGGAGATTCCTCAGAAAACTCAAAATACAACTACCATTTGATCCAGCAATCCCACTCCTGGGCATCTATCCAGAGCAAACCATGACTCGAAAAGACACATGTACTCCACTGTTCATTGCAGCACTCTATGCAATAGCCAGGTCATGGAAACAACCTAAATGCCCATCGACAGAGGAGTAGATAGGGAAGATATGGTACATACACAATGGAATATTACTCAGCCATTAAAAGGAACGAATTACCAACATTTATAGCAACGTGGATGGACCTAGAAATTATCATGCGAAGTGAAACCAGTCAGACAATTAGACAGCATCAGCCAATGCTACTGCTTACATGTGGAAACTAAGAAGACACAATGAACTAATTTGCAGAACAGACAACGACTCACAGACTTTGGAAAACCTTGGTTTTTCAAATAAGACCATCTGGGGGGTGGGGGGATGCACTGTGGGTTTGGGACACAAAATCTATAAAACTGACTTGTAATAATTTATGTACACCTATAATTGAAATAAAATTCATTAAGTTAAAAAAATAAAGTATTCAGCTTTTAGTATTTAATCTGATTTTCTGTGTTTTATACAAAAGTCTGCCATTTTGATCTTCTGTTCATGGCATCAAGCCCTATCAAAGAACAAAGAAAGAAAGATTCTCCCTTGGAAAAATGGTTTCTTCTTGGATTCTTTTCTTCCTCCTTTTTTTCTTTCTTCCCTTCGTTTCTTAAAGTGGCTTACAAAAATAGACAGTATAAGATACAGTTAAGGAGTTCCCATTGTAGCACAGTGGAAATGAATTCGACTAAGAACCATGAAGTTGTGGGTTTGATCCCTGGCCTCACTCACTGGGTTGGGGATCTGGCGTTGCTGTGAGCTGTAGTGTAGGTCACAGACGCGGCTCAGATCCCACATTGCTGTGGTGTAGGCTAGCAGCTGTAGCCCTGATTTGACCCCTGGCCTGGGAACCTCCAAATGCTGTGTGTGTGGCCCTGAAAAGAAAAAGAAAAAAAAAAGATACAGTTAAGAGAGCAAATGAAAGAAGATGAAGTGACAAAAAGAGTAGGAAAAGCAGAGGCATCGTAAGCGCCTAGAGGCCTCTACACTTGCCGGGGTAGTTATGAATTTGGCTCTAACTGTCCTAGAAACCCTAGCAAACAGAGGAAAACGCTACCATTAGTATGACTCATCCTTCTTACACGATGCTTTTTGGCTGCTAACAAGAAACATTAATTAGAAATCACAACAGTTATTCTGCAGAGAAGAAAAAGAGTTTTAAACCAAGGTGCTCTTACTAAAGAGAGGCAGTGCCGCGGGGAAGCGTGTTGGGGTAGGGAGATGAGCCAAGGCTCGGAGGAAGCAACAGCTAAAAGGATCAAAATAAACTTTCTCTTCCCTCAGGGTCTGAGGTCTTGATCTTTAGTAGAAGTCTCCAAAGAACAAGTCTGTGTATGTTTGGACTTTTCCTCCTCTTATTATCCCCTGCCTGAATCCCGCACTTTTTAGAACTAGAAATTGATAGGAAAAAAATTCTTAGAAAGCATCAAGTGCTTAAGTGTAATAAACAGCAGGAAGAAAAGGACAGAGACCTGGGTCGTCTTTAGGGATCACACTTGAGCTGAGGAAGACCATGTGTCAGTGGGAAGAATCTGGTGGTTAAACAAACCGAAAAGCCTGAGTTATCTCTGAAGACAGGCAGTAAGTGTTTCAGGGCAGCACAAAGCAGCCTCACGGGCTCAGGGCCAGCACAGGGGCTGCGGCAACCACCAGGCTCACCGCCCAAGCGCAGGCCAAGCACGTCCTCAGAAAGGATCCGCCACAAACATAACCAAAGCTGCTGCTTCCATTTCCCTTTCTTCCAGCCCTTCCAAAACAATGCAGCTGCCTCCTCCAGAGCCCCAAGAAGAAGCAAACAGACCAAAAAATGACACCAGGTGGGTGTCGTCTCGTCTGGGAAGAGGTGACTACCAACTCTGCAAGACGCTGTTTACCAAAGGGCAGTCAGGAACCTGTCTCTAACCAGGGCCTGATTCACTGCTGGCTTTTCATCATGATTCAGTCGGTATCAGCTGCTCTCTGCAATGAAAGCTGTTGAGGGAAAAGGGCTTGAGATGCTTCTCTTATTTCTAAAATCCAGACCTTGTATTTCTTTTCTTTTAGTCCTACCTTTTATTTAGTTCACGGAGAACAGAGCTCATTGCACTGCTTGCTATCTGGGGTCCCCGTCACTGTGTTAAGTTCTACGTGTGTGTGATTGTCTTCCAGCTCGAGATCCTTAAGAACAAGCACTTAAGTTGACCATCTAGCACATAATTCAGGTGCTTGATAAATACAACCAAACTAATGAAGGAGCTCTCACGTATTTTATTTACTGGTGGAGCAACACTGCTTAAATACCACAGATAAGGTAACTGCTACAAACACGTGGAGTTAGACATTAATATATTTTGGCTGCCCATCCTCAGTTCCCCCTCCTAAAAAGCACCCGCTTCTTTGCAGGACTTAAGTTTCTCCATTGCACGGCACCTTTCGGAGTGACACCTACCTCCTATTATGAAAGGGGGACAGATAACAAATGGTCACGTGACTTAGCCTGGTCAAGCAGATGTCTGATTCTGACTCCTGAGCAGCATCAGAAAGAGGTGGACGTTATCCATGATGAGCGTACTAACCACTTCTTCCTGTTGTTGGCCATTGTTCTGTTTCCTAGGTCTTCGGGAACTCTCAGAGTTCTTATTTGTTTGCAAGCCTGGTCCCTCAGGACTTTCACAATACTTCTTTGACCCTTTATATTGTAGCTTCCTAAAAATTACCTTTGCATAAGTTAGCAAGTTAGTTTCTGACACTTAAAGCCAATAACACTGGTAGCTATATAATTGCAAGGATCAAGCTGAAAAAGCAAACTCAATTAAATGAAACTAAACAAACAAAAAATGAAGTAACCAGTATGGCCTGACAAAATACATTTCAGCCAGATATTTTATTTAGCCCTAAGTGTCAGCTAGGAACTCTCTGTTACTTGATAACCGGGAAAAATTGGCTGGAATCTCTCAATTCTGTAACCCAAATCTTTCTCTCACGTTTCTGAAATTTCCTCAGGCACTTACGCTCTTCTCCCAACCTGTGCCTTTCGGGCGTTTGTTCGCACACAGGCATTTTTTCTTCTAAATCATATTAACCCAGGCAGGAATGTCAGCAAACCCTTCTCACCAGTTTACACGCACACATACATCTGTCAAATAGTAGGAGGCAGTGTGGTTTTACGACCCTGAGCTTGTTACTTAACCTCTTTGTACCTTAGTTACTACACATTGTAAAATGGGCATAACAGCAACATGGCTCACAGGATTGTTTTAAAAATTAAACGGGATAATACACGTTAAGTTTACAGCTCATGATGACCTCAGTAAACATTCAACACTCAATTCCCAGCCGACTAGGAAATTTTACTGAAGAACCCAGGGCTGGGAGAGGTTGGTACACACATGCACTTTTAAAACAAACGGAGAAATATGCTCCTAACCCCTCTGAGTGTCCTACAGCCACCAAGCCACTAGACGCATCCCCTTCTGCCAAGCAGGACACAGACTCATCTCTAAACCTCCTCTTTTGCTCCCCTTCTCTCTCCTCTGGTCACTCATCTTCCCATCTTCAGAGTAAGTTAAAAAATTCCTCCCCTGTGTCAGGGACCCAGGACCTTAGGCTCTCACTCCATATAGGCACTTTACCAAGTGAAGACATTTCCTGACTAAAAAAGGAATTTCCAGTTCCTATTCTTCAAATGACACAATTTACTTTATCTATTTATACCTAGAACATAGGTTTCTGGATCCCAGTTATCTGCATGGTACCCATGTGATTTTTTTCACATTTGTTTATTAATGAATATATTTATTTTTATTCTATTCTATTCTATTCCAGTCCATTCCATTTTATTTTATTTTATTTTTACTTTTTAGGGCCGACCTGCAGCATATGGAGGCTCCCAGGCTAGGGGTCTAATTGGAGCTACAACTGCCAGCCTAGGCACAGCCACAGCAACGCTGGATCTGAGCCGATTCTGTGACCTACACCACAGCTCATGGCAACGCCGGATCCTTAACCTACTGAACAAGGCCAGGGATCGAACCCGCAACCTCATGGTTCCTAGTCAGATTCACTTCTGCTGCGCCATGACGGAAACTCCTTTTAATGACTATTTTTAAAGTGCGTAATGTTTTTCTTTTTCTCCAGTTTTATTGAGGTACAATTGCCATACGGCACCGTACAAGTTTAAGGTACATAGCATAACGAGCTGATTTACTATGTACATCAGATCTATCTATATAGATATATGTGGGTACAGACACAGAGAGACCGATACCATTAAATGATCACCACAAGTTTAGTGAACATTTGTCATCTATCATCTCATGCAGACACTTAATAAAAGAAACAGAAAAAACACTTTTCCTTGTGATGAGAGCTCTGAGGTTTTACTCTCTTAATAAGGATGAAAGCAGTTAAAAGATGCAAACTCTCAAGGTAAACACAAAATGGAAAATACAGCTAATACTGCTCTATATTTTTTAAACAAAACTTTTAAATTTTAAGAAAATGTTTTTAAAACTTTATTTCACTACTATCACTGGCAAAATTATATTACTTGCCACCATAAGGTTATCTTAAAATAAATATTCATTTTAAAATAAAGCAGATGTTCATATACTTAATATACCACCTAAAATCATCATGCATTACTAGTGATCTATGCATCACAACTGAGTAAATAAATGGAAGGTGGGCTGAGAAGGAAATGGGTGGAAAGTCCACGACATTTACCCGCTACCAGTACTGTGGGCAGAGAGGGCGAGTGGGTGAGGATGAGCATATGTCCATGGGATCAGCTTAGAAACCAGAGAGATGGCCCAGAGACAGGACTCTGAGGACTGGTATCGTCTGTATCCTGCATTACAGTTCCACAGCACCCGGGAGAACGGCTAATGTCCATTTAATTGAATTCTATTCTGCTACTAGAATCTGACTCTGCTATAAATAGATGTCAAAAAGTTAGGAATGTGAGGAATCATACTACCTGAATTATCCAAAAAGAAGTACATTTTAACCAAATGATCCAGTTTAATACAGTGTAGGAAACTTACAATTTTGATAAACTTATCACCATTGACATTTCTCACTTTGGCCTTTTAATTAATAAAAATAAAAGACTATGCTTTCTCTGCGCAAATAATGTCTCAAACTTTAGAGGAAAATTAGACATATAGCACCAGCCTAAAAATCTGTGTTAAAGTCCTAAGACTCAGCACCAAGTCAGTGTGCTGGGTGAATAAAGTCCGCGACGCTTCCACTGGGGTATAAAACGATGTACTGCCGAATATACAGTCTCCGTGCATGCCTAGGTGTACCAAAACATCACGCTGTTTGAAATGTATGTGGCACGGTGACTAGCTAATCAACATCTCCTTATTAAACAGCCGCCATGCGTACGGATTACCCATGAGACACACTCTGCCCTTAAGGAAGCCCTGGGCTGGGGTGAAAGCACGCCTCTGCAACTCCAGTCACGTCACACTGGAGTTTTTGTCTAGACATGTGACAGCTCCGTTTTGTCACAGCATTCTCCCACATCAAACACAGAGCAGTGCCCTGATCTATACCTGAAATGTGCTCGTCTACAAACCCCAAGTGAAAGAAAACTGCTCCCCTGCTCGCACCAAGAAAGTGGTTTTTGAGGCTGTCTTCCAGCTACTCACATCTATCAATATTCATGATGTCCTCAGCCGCAAATACCAATTCACAACATCGAAGCCTTCTTGAATACAACTTTTTTTACTCCTCAGGGCTGTACTTGCGGCACATGGAGGTTCCCAGGCAAGGGGTCAAATCAGAGCTGCAGCTGCCGGCCTACACCACAGACATAGCAACATGGGATCCAAGCTATGTCTGCAGCCTACACCACAGCTCACAGCAACGCCGGATTCTGAATCCACTGAGCGAGGCCAGGGAATGAACCCACAACCTCCTGGTTCCCAGTTGGATTCACTGCTGCTGTGCCACGATGGGAACTCCACAATTTTCTTCATGCTATTTGGTTGTGCCAAACACACGGCAGGAAAGCCTTTAAACAAAAAAACTTCCCTAGGAGCCATCCTAATATTTGATCTCCAAGGGTTGCAGGAAATTATAGGAAAACCAACCAAAATCACTTAGCTTTATGTAACTATACCTTGCAACCATCATGTCACATAATCTAATGACCTGGTTGATCAGAGAATTGGCAAACCAGAACCTGTCACAAAAGCTATGTCAATGCGTAAGTAAAGTTTAGATATTCAGCTGAAATTCTTAAACTATTTTCACCCCCATTTAAATAGATTTTCTCTTTTCCTATTACAGAGAAAAATATCTGTTTTCATGTAACAGAATCTCCCATAATGCATACTTTTGGTCTAGGCATCTGGAATCATTTACAGCCATATTATATTTATCATTTGAGCGCAAATGAAAAAAATTAATAATCAAACAGCAACACACATGATTATATATGAAATACTGAAGAAAGCCCAGGTCTATTAGCTTTGTAACTCACAACAACAGGCTTTTCGGAGGCCTGAGAGTTCAAACCACCAGCACGTCCGGCACCACATGCACAGCATTGCAGCGTACCTCACATTAGCATCAAGTCCGTCCATCACAGGAAACAGGCATGGGTGAGCTGGATCTCCGTGCCCACAGGGTACTACAATGGAGGAATAGAAAAGAGGTTAGACAAGAAAGTAATGTAGGAAAATAAAAAAGCCATTAAGAAAAAAGCGCATTGTTTCCTACTTAACAGGTTTTTTTTTTTTTTTGTCTTTTTGTCTTTTTAGGGCCACTATATGGAGGTTCCAAGGCTAGGGGTCAAATCAGAGCTGCAGCTGCTGGTCTACACCACAGCCACAGCAACACAGGATCCAAGCCACATCTGTGACCTATACCACAGCTAACGACAATGCCGGATCCTTAACCCACTATGTGATGGAGGATAGTCGGGTTCGTTAGCTGCTGAGCCAAGACGGGAACCCTAACAGGATTTTTACAGAATATCAGAAAGGTATTCAATAAACAATACTACAGCAAAAAGCTGCTGGCATACTGAGGTTTGGCACGGCTGAGTGTTGCAAAAAGTTTCTTTATATTTGGCACATCTCCCAAAGATTAAAACATCAAGGTATTTCTTATCATTCCACATTTACTTTATTTTTTTCTCTTCCCAGAAATAGAATTTATTTATGTGACCTACATTAGGACACTAGCTAGTGAAAATAGGTAATGATTGTTATGATTAAAACAGTACATTGCTGGAGTTCTGCTGTGGCTCAGCGGTAACAAACCCACTCAGTGGGTTAGGAATCCAGCATTGCTGTGAGCTGTAGTGTAGGTCACAGATGTAGCTCAGACCCAGAGTCCATGTGGCTGTGGCACAGGCCAATAGCTGCGGCTCTGATTCGACCTCTAGCCTGGGAACTTCCATATGTCGCAGGTGCGGCCTGCAAAAGCAACAACAACAAAAAATAGTACATTGCCTAAAATGGTCACCCATCCTGTTTCCTACAAGGATTTTCAGGTTTTAAGGGTTTTTTTTTAACCTTTTTTGAGGGTGGGCAAAACTCTCCCTTTGAGAATCTCGTAAACCCTTAAGAATCACCGGCCTAGAAAAAATAGATGTGCACACACACCATCTCACATCAGAAATTTGAGGCAGAGGAATACACAGGAGGGAACCCTGCAACTTCAGTAGTTAGGGCTTTGTACTTATGTATTTCAAACAAAAGGTTATTCCAGGTTCAAAATGCAAAAGAGACAGTAGGCTGAGCTGCTTTGCTTGAGGTCAGAGTAGGGCACTGAGTCCTGTAGGCCGAGTTCCTTGCAGCTGTCACTGGCCCAGAGATGCCCCTGGGAGCTGTGCTAATCTGAGAGGTCCTAAAGAACAAACTTGGAAGCACAGAGAGATCTACATCCTATCCAGCTCTAAACCCTGTCATTACTTTCCTGGCTTCCAGGCACATATGTTTGGTTCACCCGGACCAAGGAATCCAAGGGCCCAGGCTGAGTTTCATGGTTCTGTTATGTAGACAGACAGATTTACAATTTCTGGTTGGTGGAATTTAATTTGAAAACCAGCAGATAGAATTACAGAATCTCGGAGCTGGAAGTCAACCCAGAGATCATCTCTTCCAATCCCTCCTGTTTACTGACAAGTGGATGACGAAGTTAGGAGACAGGAATTTGCTGAGGGTAACCCCAAAAGAAACAGACAGAGCTCTGCCCCTGCGTTCTCTGACTCACCGTGATTTTGAACAGATGTGGTGGAAAAAAAAGAATTCTTCTGAAAACTGAACAGCACAGCTGATTAAGAGTGCAGTCCTGGTGGAGCCAGTGCCTGTCCATTACAGGGTGAAGGCAGTTCGAAAGGCTGGCTCCTCTTCAGTGGCAGATTATTAGCCCGGGGTTCATGGAGTGGCCTCAAGCAATCGTGGGTTCCCCAGAAAGTGTGTGGGTATCATTTTTTTTTTCTAGGAAGATGAGTTTACTAGGGTTTCAACAGTTTACTAGATTCTCAAAGAGATATATGATTATCCACCCTCAAAAAGGATTTTTTAAAAAACAACTTGAAAAATCCTCATAGGAAACAAGGTGGCAAGGTACTATTTTAACCATAACAATATAGTTACCTATTTTCACCAGCAAGGGATTAAAAAGGATTTCAGATTAAACTCTTCATTTCCCACTCCAACACAAAACCCTGCTCCTCCGCTACTGTTCTCCATTCACCTCAGTAAATGGCTCTACCATTTACCTAGTTACACAGACCAAACACCACATTTTTCTTACACTCTACAACCAAAATATCAGCCCACTCATTCCCTCTGCTTTGAAAATGATTCCTCAGGAGTTCCTGTCGTGGTCAGCAGGTTATGAACCTGACTAGTAGCCATGAGGACTCAGGTTTGATCCCTGGTCTCACTCAGTGGGTTAAGGATCCCTCGTTGCTGTGAACTGTGGTTTAAGTCGCAGATGTGGCTCAGATCTGGCATTGCTATGGCTGTGGTATAGGCCGGCAGCTGTGGCTTCGATTTGACCCCCAGCCTGGGAACTTGCATATGCTGTGGGTGCAGCCCTAAAAAGAGAAAGGAAGGAAGGAAGGAAGGAGAGAAAGAAAGAAAGGAGAGAAAGAAAGGAAGAGAAGGAGAGAAGAAAGAAAAGATTCCTCAATCTGACCTTTATTCATTACTTCCAAAACAAGCAGCTGTCCCAAGCCACTGGTCTCCTAACTTTCCTAAGTGGTCTCCTGCTGGCTCCACTACCTCCTCTTCTCCCCACGGAAGCCAGAATATTATTAAAATGTAAGTCAGATCGTTTCTTGACTGCATAAAATTCTGGTGGCTTCCTGTCACACTTGGAATGAAACCCAAACTCCGTGTCACCCTCTGGCCCCAGCTCCTCCCCGTCTCAGTCTGAGCACGCCCCACAGCCTGGCAACTCGCTGATTTTCCTTGACCGCCAAAGCAGGCTCTCACCTCAGGGCCTGCCCACTAGCTCTCTCTCCCTGGAAGACTCTACCACGGAGATTACGCCCTCGCTTCCTGAGGGACGCTGCTCAAATGTCATGTCCATGACCTCTTATGTAAAATTTCAGACCCAACTTTCACAAAGTTTCTATCTTCTGTATTCACTCTATTTTTTCTTCCTGGCACACACTTTAGATACCTTCCTTTGCTTCTTTATTACGGATATTTTTCTCTCACTAGAATATGTTTCAAGAATGCATAGTTATATCTTGATCACCATTACAACCACAGTGCCTAGAAAAATGCCTAACATATTTTTTTTTAAACATTTCTTGAGTCAACTAAGTAGTTAATTTCTTTTGCAAATGAGGAAACTGAGGTTTGAGACTCTGTGACTTTCCCTCTGGAAGGTAGTATATAAACCACTCCAGAACACAATACTGCAATTTTTACAAGTATCAAAAACCAGTTCCTCTTATTTACTCTTTATTAAGTGTTAACAAGTGCCAAACGCTGTCCTTTTCCTCCTCCTCCAACCTCTGAGTCTTGATCTCTACTGTTAGATGACGAAACTAAGGGTCAAAGAGGTTAAGTGACTTGGTAAGTCACATAGCTAACACTTAACCAAACTGGGAACTGAATTCAGGTCTGTGAATTTCAGAACTCAAGCTTTATCTTGCATCGTTCTTGTCATCCTATCATACTTCTTCCCACTGTAAACACGGGAATCTCCTCAACAAAGTACTTTAATTTTATACTGGTCATTTATTTCCTGGTTCTCTGAGCACAGGGCCTTGATTTTCCTTTGTGGAACCCCTCCCTCACCTCAGTCCCAGTGATGAGCACATGACCCCGACTGGCCAATCAGAATAGTCCATTCTCTGGCCACATGAACTCATTAATTCACCAGCTAGACTAGAAAAACTAGCACTGGGATTTTTGCTAGTAAAAGCGTATCTTCTCTGATGCTGCTAAACTGATAGATTTTCAATTTAAAGCTGCTGGTGGCCATCAGTGCCACTTTGCAGGGAGAATTTGTCTGAGAATGAGGCTAACACTCAAGCTAGAAAGAGCGTATCTTCTCTGATGCTGCTAAACTGATAGATTTTCAATTTAAAGCTGCTGGTGGCCATCAGTGCCACTTTGCAGGGAGAATTTGTCTGAGAATGAGGCTAACACTCAAAGGAAAAGAGAGTTTGAGGCTTAAGGTCTAGCATTACCTTAAGATAGTTTTACACTTGAACTTCCTAATTATACGCGCCAACAAATTCTTTTTTTCCCCTTTGTAAGCCAGTTCGAGTTAGGTTCCAACCATTATCTAAAACCAAAAGAATCTTCAGTTACATACAGGAAAATCAATATTGTACTTGTATAAAGATTAGAAGGAAAAAAGCTGAAACCAAGAAAACCAGTTAAGAGCTAGCTAAAGTTCATCTCACTGAAACTGCATTTGAAAATGTTATAACACAGGAAAATCTATCTGCTCATAGCAATGCACATTGCTGTACTTTGCTCAGGGAAATCCAGTGACCAGATTTAAACTGACTGTCTCGAACTGGTTCATCAATCCTAGCCCGCCCTTTTCTGCTGTGCTCTCCGGGGTATCTCATCAGATCGTGGCTGTGGGGATACCGCTCGCTGGGAAGACGGTTCAGAGTGCGGGTGTACAAGGAACCATGCTTCTGACTCCTTAACAAAACACTGTCTAGTTAATTAAAAGCACAGTCAACTGAGAGCATCTCCTATGCTCAGATACAAGCTCTGCCACTTCTAAAAGTTCTAATTTGAAATTCAATTAGATCCTGTGTTCCTGTGACACACATGCATGTGTGTATGCGTGTGTTTTAATGACAGTCATGCTTTATCCTTGTCTCCTTCAGAGAAACAGTCCTAGATCGTCATAACTAGAAAAAACAGCACAGCAAGTCCTGGGAAAGGGGTTGGAAAAGGGAGCCAGACAAACCTGTCTACCAAGTGAGGTACGGACGAAGGTCTCCGTCTTCTCCCAGAGAAAGGCAGGCTCAGACCACTCATTATTCAAAACACTCTACCTGTCACAAAATTAAACGATAGCAACAAACAACTCCATTGATTCCTTGGAGTTTCTTTTCCTTGTTGGGTATCCTGAGACTGATCTTTCCTTAAAATGGGAGGAGGAGGAGGAAGAGGTAAAATTCTTTATGCCACCAAATGCTGATTCTGCCCCTTGGTTTTCCAGCTTACAGGTTTTAAGTAATGACAGGGCAGACCCTAATGATAAGTACACCCCATCTTTACCCTTCTTCTTTTACTCAGAATACTCCGAAGGATGCTGCAGAACAGTTGCTAATGGTTAACAGCAAGTGTGCGGTTGCATCTCTATTATAGAAGTGTGAGCACAGGGCTCACCTGTAAATACTCCCCATTGGACTATTGGAGTGAAATATCAATGTAGTTTGGCACAGTGCCAACATCTGCCAACCTAGAACTATCATAACCTCAATCCACTTTCCTGCACTCGGGTCTTTTTCCCTTTGGTTTTGGCTGCGTGGATGGATATTCATGCATAACTGTGTGTGGACTGACCATATTTCTTTATAGAGTATGCCTACGTGGGTTAAATTTCTACACCAAAGGGCATATTCCGATACCTTTGTTTTGGACAAGTGTCAGGAATAAGTAAAACATTATTTATCTTAATTGCCAAACTGAGGGTGGGAGCCTGGCACAATGGAAGGGACACTGAACCAGAAGTCACTCAGCCTGACCTGCTACTAACGCACTGTTCCTGTCCTCAAGCCGGTCTGTTTCTCAGTCTGGGTCTCAACTGTCCCAACCGGAGAGTCAAGCGGGCCAGACAGTACTGGGTAAGGAGAGCAAAGGAAGAAATGTCAAACAACTAGAACTTCTTGGAAGTTAAAGGAAATTTTTCGAGCTGCTTATCATTGGAGGCATTTAGGCATCATGTGTATAACTGTTTAAGGATGTCTGAATGAAAAATGTGATTTTGGTGACTGACAGGGTTTCTTCCAATGTTAAAACTGTAGGACTGAAATAATCCATGTCAGTTCTGCTTTTCAAATCCCCAGCAAAAGACCAAGTGTTCTGAATGATTTTCCAGTTTTAAAAAATGCATGCTCAATGCACACATACTGTCTCAGACAGGCTCCAACTACTGGGCATGATCAAAGACACCTATGACCAAGTGGGACTAAGAGAAGAGCAACGTGTAATTAACAAGGCCAGAAATTTGTTAAGAGTTAGCTGTCAACTGCTTGTTCTTGACCTCATCACCTCACTGCCCTAACTCACTCTCAAGCCTCATGTACCAAAACACCCAACCTCACCAGGAACCAACACACAAGCATTCCCCAAAACAGTCTTCTGCATCCCATGGTGATCATGATTTCCTAGTAACCTTCACTGTGAAAAAGACAAACAAACAAACAAAAACCTCTTAGGTCATCTGAAAAATTGCAACTGTGTAAATTCTCACTAAATGGAAGAAAAAAATTTCATCTCCCTGGCTATGTGCTAAGATTTTTCTAGAAAATATTTGGAATTTGTCGAATGTTGTCTCAGCAATTTTTTTACCTGTATTTCTAAAAGAATCACACTCTCTAAAAGAATTTCGGTAAATTTCTCCCCCCCAAAAAAACCCCACATTATTTATCTAGACATCTAAAAGATGATACTGCACAGGTGAAGATGTGTATAAACCCTGAAAAAAAGTGGGGGGGGGACTGTACTCCAGGAGCTAGACTTTGATTGTAAGAGTCTCTCTCTAGGGCTGGGAGTCAAAATACCACTTGTGCTAAGTCATCTAGAAAGATTTAGTCCTAAATAAAAAAGCTTCTAGCTGTCTCATTTCCATAACTCAAAATGCATACAGACGCCAATTCAGTTACACCTAAAGGACCGCCATGCTGATATCGACAATTAGCGTACAAAATGACTTCAATGTTTTTTCAAAATAACTCAGAAAGTATTCTTCCTAGGTAAATAAACATTTCTTAGCTGGGAACTGCAGCCCCTTTATTAAAAAACCAATACAGAAATCAGCCCTTAACCAAAGAGAGAATCAAGAGGCATATCCACTCTACCATTTGGGGGAAAAATGAATTATAGGAAAAGTAAAGGAGGAGCATGGACTGCCATTTCATGTAGAACCGCACGGAGTATATCTAGAGCATTTCTAGAAATCAGAGTTTTTAATGGCAGAGATTTCCGCCTGCCCCAAAAGAACGTGATGAGGAGAATGAGGTTACAAGAAACCAGATCCAATTAAATATGGATCTGGATACTTTATGAAGGCAAAAAAGAAGAGTCAAGAGTTATTTACTTATAAATTTACTTTTCTGATCACTTGATTAATGTCTCACTCCCAGTATGGCCATACGTTCTATGGGAAAGAAATACAGTGCATGATCAGTGTTTGCTGAGTGAATGGCATGACATGACATGAAAGTTCTCCTCGATAATTAGAAAAGGAATTGACCTGTGTGCCTTGGCAAGCAATGAGGTCCACCTCAGTGGGAGCCTCAAACAGAAGCCAGAAAACCATCGGTCAGTCACGTTTGAGGGGAGGAAGCAACTCAGATGATTCTGAGTTCTAATGAAATCCAAGAACGCAATGAGAGCAGAACCAAATAAGAAGCTGTTTATCACAGAGCAGTGGTTCTCGAGTTTAAGCATGCACCAGAACCATCTGCAGGCTTGTTAAAACGCAATGGCTGGGCCCCACACCCAAGTTTCTGACTCAGTAGGTTGAGTGGAAAATTTGCATTTCTAACAAGTTCCCAGGTATTGCTGCTGCTGCTGCCTTTGGACCATTCCTTAAAGTAAAACATAGATTTCCTAAATGTGGTTCTCATGCCTCCTGGAGAAAGCACATTATATCACGCAGTCGGTGGACAGAGCATTAAGTACCATCAGATCATATGGTTAAAAAAATGAGTTCTCTTTTCATTTTCTATTTTAATCACTCTTACTTACACTGAAGAAAAGGATTCATATATGTGTTACCTTATCTTCGAGTCCTTCCTGATATTTGGTAATCTCTCTTTTATAATTAAAAAAAAAATAGGTCCTCGGCTCACAGCCTTTTGTAAGAAACACTACTGTCTTACTGGGATCCTCCTAAGAAACAGATCTTGAAGTGAGGATTAAACAGATGCACACAGTTGACCTGGAAGGTGCAGGTACACGGGCAGGGAGTAATGATACAGAAAAGGAGATGAAAGGAAACGATGAGGAATGTGTTATAAAGCCCCTGAAGCTTAATCCCACAGGGAAGCGTGGTGTAAAACACATGCCTCAGAGTTGCCCTGGACAAGTGTGGAGGGACTGGGGTACTGATACTGCCACACCCACCGTTTACTGCCTAAGGGCTGTCCAAACCGGAACATGACTGCCCAGGCATCGCCAGGCCATAGTGCTTGTGAGAAAGACTGAGGAGAGCCCTTCAAAAATCATGCAGGTTCATCACTGGAAGGCAAGCGGGTATATGCAGAAATGTTGAGGGGAGCTGTAGGAAAACGGGAGGAACAGTGAGAGCATCTGCTCCAGTTATCTAGCTGAAATCTAATACATAGCTTTGTGTGTGTTTTCGTATTTGTTTTTACAGATACCTTCTACATCTTGCAGCTGGTACTGGTTTCCACTTACATTTTTGTTTCCTTGTAAAATAAATTTATTTAAGCAAAACTAATTGACCTAAAGAAAAGTGCTATTCAGCTGATGTTCCAGATGGCATAAGGTGGCAAGAATCACAAAGGCATACTCAGGTAACTGAAGTCTGGGAACTGCTAACATAGTGATTTAAAGCAGGGATTGACAGGTGTTTTGATTTTTTTTTTTTCTATAAAGGGCCACAGAGCAAATATTTCAGGCTTTCTTAAGCATAAGGCCATTATCACATCTACTCAACCCTGCTACTGCTGTTGCAGTGTGAAAACAGCCATACACAATATATAAATGAATGGGCATGACTATTTCCCAATAAAATTTATTTTTGGACACCGAATTTCATATATTTTTCACGTCATAAGACAGTATTCTTCTTTCGATTTTTTGTTTCAACAATTACAAAATGTAAAAACCATTCTTAGCTCACATGCCATATAAAAACAGGCAGCCATTTGGATAGTTTGCCAGGCCCTGATTCAAGGCAGCAATTACCAGTATGCCTGTGGACAAGTTACTTTTCTTAGCCTCAGTGGCGTTATCTGCGTTAGCAGGGATAAGCAAAATAACAACTTCACAAGACTATTACAAATAACAAATGAAAATGAATACCTATAAAGCAGGTGCCCAAAAAGTTCACAATATAATATCACAATATAATATCAGCCAGCTATTGTTACAAGGTGGTCTCCAGCTTAGGAGTGCCCCAGTCATCGAAGTCCGGATACTCTGCTTCCCCACAAATGTACCTGGGGGCTGATCGCTCCTACTTTGGAATGTGGTTACAGAATCATTCCTCTTCTCTACAGAAGAGACCCCTGAAAGCTGAGCCTCAGAATCTCCAAAGGGTTCTGTCACCACTGATTTCAGAGACCTGGAACTGGAAGCAGATCGGACCGAAACTGGCATTTCATCTAAACTAAGTCTCCCAGTTAGCGTTTTGGCTCTTGCAGGATTATGCTGTTGACAGAAGTGATTCTCAAATACTAGAACACCTAAAAATCACTTGCAAAACTGCAGATTCAGGTGCCTCCTTCATAAAGCATATCTGAATTAGCAGGTTCAGGAATCTGCATTTTAACAAATATACCAGTGATTCTGTTGCAGATGATTGATGGAGAGCAGTATGAAAAAAGCATCAAAGCTAGATCACAATCCACCAGGTGAGCACGCCCTTCTGAAATCTTCTTTACCAGTTTTCCCACAGCTGTTGAAATTCCTCTGTCAGTCGAGAAACCAGGATGACAGTATTTGCTGTTCCTACCGAAAGAAAGGTCTCTCCTAGCTTATTTACCTCTTCTGTCCTCACTCTTTTCTGTTTCTTCCTGCACCCCCTGGAGTAGAAAGCAGTGTACACAGAACCCCCTACTTCAGATATCATGTGCTGATTATCATATACAATTAGGCAGGCCAGAGCTATCTCAAAGGACATGAGCTATTTAGAGCTTAGATGGAAATTTTTACGTAGAACTAGCATATTCGGTGGACTAATAAGATGCTACCTCCCCAAAGGCTGCTGCCCATGGTTTCTTTCCAGTCGTTCCTGAACAAACCCCTCCCCTCAGGAGAAAAGATAAAACTACGCCCAGAGGTTTCAGAAGGGCCCCTGGGATGCAGAAGAGAAGACTCCTGGGGCGACAGCTCGTGTTTATTTAACACACGCTAAATACCACGTCCTTCCCTTACATTGCCTCATTTCCTTTTCACATCATGCGAGGAGGAGCAATGCAATTATACCCATTTCACATACGAAGAAACTGAGGCATAAGAAGATGCTGCCCAAGGCCACACCAGAGCCCAGACCCTTTAACCACTAAGCTACCAGAAAGGAGCCATATCTCAACAGTCCCCCCGGCTTAACTGTTCCAGCTCAATTTTATTAATTAGATATTTATGCTGCTCCTCAAATCCTACAAAAAGTTTTCTGACATCTGAAAGAGAAGTTTTTTTTTTAACCAAAGCCCAACTTTGCTCTTAGCACCATGTGATACTGAGTTCCTCATTTTGCTTCATAAGCCCCAGGTCCCCAGCTGTTCCGTATGGTTGATATCCAGCCCACCTGTCTTAGAGAGCTGCTATCACTCAAGTTCAAATAAGATAACATATGTTAAAGTCCTCTGAACATTGTACAAAGTTATCTAAAATGGTAATTTCCCAGCCCTGTCATTTCCACTAACTATTTTAAAATGTTGAGAAGGAAGGAAGAGTCTACTAGTTTTGCAAAATCATCTGTCAAAAATCAGATTCTCTGGAAATCTCAGGTAACTTGTAAAGTACCAAACGTGCAGATATTTACGGAGCAGGAGAAATACTACCTCTGCTTAGAAAGTAGAATATTTATCATGGCTCAATGCAATGGGAATTTTGGGAGCCTGAGAATCAGAGGACCTGGACGCTGGTCATTGCCCTACCACTCAGTGGCCCCGAGTGAGTCTTTCTCTCTCCCCTTTCAGGCGATACAGTCCTGCTTGGTGGTTAAGAAAACGCTTTGAGGGACTCAGGCCGCTAGTGTTAAATTCACCACCTCCTCCTATGTGACCTTGGGCAAGTCATGTCACCTGTCTCTGTCTCAGTTTCCTAGTGATAAAAGTGAAAATCAGAAATAGAAGCTTACATGGAAATCACCCAAAAAACGAACTGCTGAATGGGTAGAGGAATGAACAAAAAGAAATATGATGGAGCAACTGTAGAATCTATTTGTTGACTACATGGTTGTTCACTATACAATTCTTTCAATTATTCTCTTAAATATTCTAAAAAATAAATATTGGGAAATAACTCCCCAAGAGGCAAAAACAGCATTGTTGGAAGAGTTGGGTAAAATACAGAGCTCTCAGCCATGCTCATGCTAAGTGTCAGGCCTACTTTAGAAACGCTTATTTACCATACAGGCAGAAGATGGGACATGATGGTAGATTGCTCCAGCTCCCAGAATCTGGGGGTCAGAGCTCTGCTAGGCGAGACAGACATGACACGCATGAGCAGAATTAGCAGCCAGGCCACACGGCACAGAAACCAGATGGACGGAGTGGAGCCAGGATGTGGTCACAGAAGCATCAGCAACCAGGAAGAATGCACAGATGAAAGCAGGAGGACCTGTGCAAGGCATGTCTAACATGGGGAGGGGGACGTGAAAGTAAGGCAAGCGGCCATTATTACATGGCAGATTAATGTGTTTCTCTCTCAATGACCCCTTTGGGAGGAGAAATGCATTGGCTGTGGAGTTAAACATGAGATCAAATCCTGTCCCTGACACACTAGTTATATGACAACAAGAGATTTTCATTCCAGATCTACTAGGAAACGATTACTTTTACTAGGAATATCCACCACAATACAGGAATGAGTCCATGGAAGCTGTGCTTCTGCGATCATCTTGGGCCATCAGATTATCTCTGCTAAGAATCTGAACCAAGAGACAGACTCATGGTAACGTGTCACAGCAACTGCAGAGCAATTCCTGCAGCTGGGATCTCAGAGACGACCTGGTTCCCATCCATCCTGGGGTCCAGCTGCTTGAACGGATGAGAAGCCCCGTGTCCACCTCATAAATTTCATTTTTTGTTTAAGCAAGTTAGTGTTGGCTTTTATTACGTAGAAGCAAAAAATACGTATTTACTAATACAGTTAGCCTTCTAATAACACAAGAATTTTCTTTAAATTTCCAGGCCTC
>PVHT021183659.1:6129546-6164387 GCA_004024745.2 Catagonus wagneri
TAACGATCCGGCGTTGCCGTGAGCTGTGGTGTAGGTTGCAGACGCGGCTCGGATCCCGCGTTGCTGTGGCTGCGGCGCAGGCCAGTGGCCACAGCTCCGATTAGACCCCTAGCCTGGGAACCTCCACATGCCGCGGGTGCGGCCATAAACCCGCGGCCATAAAATGACAAAAGGCAAAAAAAAAAAAAAAAAAAAGAATGTATCGTGAGGAGGCTGAGCCGGTGTCCACAGACCTCCCTAAGAGTGTGTGCACTGCAGGGTTTTTTTTTGGCTGTGCCTGTGGCATACGAAAGTTCCAGGGCCAGAGATCAAACGAGCACCACATCAGTGACCCAAGCCACAGTAGTGACAATGTCAGGTCCTTAACCCCCTGAGCCACAAGGGATCTGTTATAAGATTGAATAATTGAAAATAACCCAAATGTAATGGAAGATTATTATTATTATTATTATTATTATTTCTACCACGACATAACATTTGCTTATCAAATATGATTTTGTCAGTTGATATTTATTATATAGAAAGATATTTATGAATATTTTGTTTATTTTCTAACTACCATATAATAAGCCTATATTTAAAACTTAGGTTCAATTGTTTTTTGAAAATAGCTTTGCCTCTGAAAGGAAAATTGTATAAAACTTCAATATTTTTCCAAATTCCAAGAAAATTCATCTTCAGATGAGATTCAATTCTCTATAACAAAAGAAGGGGAAAATCACAAAAGCCCTGAAATATAATCTGGGATTATTTTCATTGCATTAATTCATTCACTCTAGGAACATTTATTGTGCTATCTCAACTGAGGCCTTCAATAGCAAGCAACAGAAAAGGACTCTAGATAACTTAAGCAAAAGGGAAATTATTGGAATGCTATTTAAGGACTCATAAAATTGCTAAAATGCTGGAAGCCAGGCTTGGAGAAGCAGGTACCACGAGAGACCCAGAGACCCACAGAGCATGAAGTCAAGCACCTGGTTCACAGAGGACCTCCATCAGGACCGCGTGTCATCCCTCCTGACGGGGTGGGTGGCCTCTGCCAGTCCCCGTCACTGGGGTCACTCAGCCAACTTCAGGGTCACCGGAGAACACGCAGACGGGCTAAACTTAGCTTTGTGTCTTCTTCCCCTTTTCTGAGTCAGAAAGTGAGACGGGAAAGATCCAGCTCCTCCAACCAAGACCATATACAGTGGGGGAGGTTTTATTTCCCCAGTAAATTCAGGGTACTGTTAGGGAGGCAAGATGGAAGCTGACAGCCCTAAAATTATAAATGGCCACTACGAGCCCCTGAGACATGCCAGGCATAAGGCTGTTATGCCTTCCAGGCCCAGTTTCTTTGCCAGGAAGCCTCTGATATACAGAGCTCATTGGACCTACCAGGCCAGAAACACCACTCAGAGGAGATTAAGAAAGTTTTGATTCTGTTATTTCACTGATAAAATGAAAAAAAAAATTCAAGGTTTTCTATTGTTAATTTCTTCTAATCTGCAGAAACAAATACTATTTCTCTCTTTTGGTTGTCCACACTTGGCTGGAGTGGTGCAAATGTCCTGTTCTGTAGTTACTGCATAGCAGCCTGCCATGGACCAAAGCACCTTATCAGCATCACACCATGGGGGTTATCTTCAGAGTCTCAAAGCTTGTTTTAAGCTTATTTTCCTGTGAGTGCCTTAGCTGCAAGATAGTGTGTGTGTGTGTGTGTGTGTGTGTGTGTGTGTGTGTGTGTGTGTGTGTGTTTGACAGACAGAGAGAGGGAGAAAGAGAGAAAGTAGGCAGAGAACAAAGAGGAAGGAACAAAGAAGATGGAAATTAAATTCCAAATCCAAATTGCTGAAATAAATCAGTGCTTCTCTTGAACTCACATACTTGAAGTCTGCATACCTTCCATCCGCTTAAGAGCTGCTAAAAATTTAAACAGTTGGACAAGGCGTTTTAATGCAACTGCAAAAGAATGGAAACCAAACTGCGAATACCTTTCTTATAATGAAGCCAGGGTGGCTAGCTTCATTTTAATAAACACTACAGAATAAATAAAACCCTAGAACAAGGCAATGTGGCTTCCATGGGCAGCTGGGTCATTCACAGGAGTCCTCAGTTTACCTCAGAGACAATCACTCTATGTCAGGAAACAACTTCTAACAGGACCTTCTCCAAATGAAGCTGAAAATGAAGAAACATTTGCAATTGGCTGTTTGCAGGGCTCAGATCTCCCACAAAGGGTGGTGGTGGTTCTTACCCTGCTACACATCCTGCAGTGTGTGACTATCTCCCACTCCCCGGCCCAAATCAGACCCCCTAGGGAGGCCTGCTGCTCAGACTCCTCACCTCCGCCCTCAGGGAGCTCTGGTCCTGACTCTGCTCCCCCTTCCCCAGCTCACACACTCTGCTCTCCCACTCTGCTCTAGCCGTGCACGGCTCTAGGTATCTGGTCATGCACAGCTCTTTCCGGCCTCAGGACCTTCATGTTTACTGTTTCATAAACCGGAGATGCTTCCCCTCTGGTTCAGCCTAAATATCTCTTTTATGGAGAGGTTTCCCCTTGACCAGGTGTCCCCCATCCCATTATTTTTGTTCTATCATTCTATTTAGGTCACCTAATGCCCACTCTGTGACTAATTCATTCACGTATTTCTTCCTGCTTATTCTCTGCCTCCCCCGGAAAACATGAGCTGTTAGAGGTGGAAGACTCTACCCTTCAGAAAGAACCTGGCTTCGAGTGGCTACTCCTTGACAAGAGCTGATGGATAGGAATATGACCGGGACAGTGGGACTGGCATTGTGCTGCCCAGGGGTCAGGGTTGCCCAGGAACCAAAGGCCCTTGGAGGCCAGAGGAGCCCACAAGTCTGTGAATGAAAGGATGATCACTGACTTCTGTGAGGGCATATGGTTCCAGGAGATAAAGACTGGTGCGCAGGAGGGGCTGTGACATGGAATAGGTGGTTCAGACGCTGCGACGTCATGTCTGCACCTGAGAAGGGAATGAGGGTCTGGAAAAGGAGGAGAGAAGCTCCGGGTTGCCTCTAACCGGGAAAGGCCTGCTCAGAGGTCAGACTACTGCAAAGCGGACGAACAGGACTGAGCAAGATAGCATGAGACCACACAAATTCCAAGATAGGGTGTAGGCTGTTGCTGGTAACTTGCTTTGTGGCAACGTCTGTATGAACCTAGTTTGACACTGAAAAGCCAGCTGCCTGAATTAGCAGAGAAGAGAGGCAAATATAGGGCAGCCAAGCAGAGTTACCGCTTTTCAGATAACAGGTTCCTGGCCTCCCTCCCCCCACCACTTAGTTGTTCTTTGTCCTCTAGTCTTTCTGATATTGTTGGGTTTAATCTATTTATGGTTGAACAAGCCGTTAACTAATCCATGTTTTGTTATCAATAAAAATCAAATAAGTGGATATTTAGTCTATTGGGAAGGAAAACGAGCAAAGAAAAAAAATCTTCCAAGAACAGCAAGTCACAAGAAAAACATCATGAGTGTGATCTGCTAGGCAAAATTCTGGCACAACTGAAATTTTACAAGTTATTTTTAAAATTTACATGTAGCAAAAGATGTACTGTATTTTTGGTATGCAGTTCTGTGAGTGTTAACAACTACACAGAGTTGCGTAACTTACACCACATTCAGGATAACGTAAAGCTGAATTTTAACACAGAGAAGGGCCTTTGGGGATAAATTTTAAATATTATATTTAATAGGGCATTTCCGACGAGCTTTGGCTAATATGAACAAGTCTCCAAGTCTCTTACCCTCCTCACTGCCCACCCTCCCCTGACCTATATCAGTTTGTCCCATTCATAAACTTGGAAATTTTTTTCCCTGTAACTAGAAGATGGAGCCCCAGTGAGGGCAGAAAGCACAGTGGGGAGAAGAGAAAACTGAGGAATACGGAATGCCCCCCCTCCCTCGATTCTTTGGACTGGTTTGAGTTGGCAAGAGGAAGGGTGAGAAGCAAAACCCAATAGGAGCCTTCAGGAAGGATTTGTGAAAAGCTGGACAAGTCAAGACACTATGTTCGGGTCCCAACTAATAAAGCAGGGCTCAGAGCCAGGAGAGGCGGATCTTTCAGAGCCACACTCCTTGGCCCAGACAGCAGAGGTCCCGTGAAGCACAGAGGCAGCAGTGACCTGTCACCAAGAAGCACTGTGAGCAATGGAGGTGATCAGGCCCGAGGTGGACCGGTTAGTATGGCTGACGACTTCTAAGATTCCAGCTACATGTGTGGAGGCCCTTTGGGGTCTGCCACAAGGAATAAGGGGTCACTTGTAATAGGATGGGTTAGTGTATGATTTGAACTATCATTTTATGTTTAAAGAAGGGCAACCTGGGTAGCTAAGGGGTTGGCAAATATCTGTCCCACAAATGTTTTGCTAGCTGTCTATGTGGCAGACCCTGTGCTCAGCCATGGGGGATGTGACAAATAAGAGGATGAACCCCTCTTTTCAAAGCTTTCAAAGCCAACTAGAGAGATAACTTGGACACACTGTAAACATTAATAAGGTGGGCACAGGTGGCAAATGGAGCTCGTAGTGGTCATCTCTGTTGTTAGTATTTATTAACGCATGACAAACATTTGAGTGCACACTCTTTGCTAGTCACATCGCTAAGAAAGGTTAAGGAACTTGGTATTGAAATGACATGACATGACTAGAAAGGGTCAGAGCCAAGATTAGAATTCAGGTTGTCTGACATTAATGACTTTGCTGAGAGCAACTGTGAAATTAAAAAAAAAATCATAACAACAATATATAAACATTAATGGCTGATGATATTACATGTATTGGACAGTGAACTATTTCATACTATTTCAAGAGCTGTTATACAGAGAGAAATAATAAAACCAGGCTGGATTTTTGATGCACAAGAAAGCGAACAGGAGCTAGGTTATTACGGAGGAACAATTCAGTTTGGTGTAAGACTGTCTTAACATTTGGAGCTGTTATAAAATTTCATTGTGATGATCATAAGTGTAATAAAATTAACTGAGTAATAATAAATTAATTAACTAATTTTGAAAAAACATTTGGAGCTGTCTAGCACTGTAGGTACCAAAGCACAGGCTGGGTGCCATCTGCCAGGAATGCTGAAGCAAGAGCCCCTATTCCAGATGCAAGGTTCAGCATCACATCTGCTGCTCCCCCGGCTCACCGAGTCTCTTATATTGAGGTTTGAAAAGCTCAGTCTCTTTTGCCAGCTCCTTCTCCGGCTCATACTTACATGTCAAAACCCTTCCTCTTCTTTCACTCTCTGCAGGACCCTATACCATTCCATCCACTGTGCTTGCCTTAATTATCATTTGTATGCTACAGGCCCCAGATTTTATACTCCAGCCCAGAATCCTTTTCAGAGCTCCAGATGTACCTCTAGGATGCAGACCATTTATACCACCGGTTTTGGGAGTATTTGGTCTAGTTTGGACTAGGTGACCACAGAAGAGCTCTCTCTTTGGAAAAACACAAAAAGGGGTGAATCACTTTAAATGGGATCTTAGGAAGCTTATAGAAATGATAAAGGTGGTGGTATTTAAAAACAGAGGGGAGTTTCCATCATGACACAGCAGAAACGAATCTAACTGGGAACCATGAGGTTGCGGGTTCGATCCCTGGCCTCACTCAGTGCTTTAAGGATCTGGCATTACCGTGAGCTGTGGTGTAGGTTGCAGATACAGCTCGGAACTGGTGTTGCTGTGGATGTGGTGCAGGCCGGTGGCAACAGCTCCAATTCGATCCCTAGCCTGGGAACTTCCACATGCCACAAAAAGATAAAAAAAAAAAAAAAGAAAAAGAAAAGAAAGAAACAGAAGTAATTGAACTTAAGTGGCACAGGCTTGTTTCTCTGACCACCTGGAAAGAAAGCACACACTAGCCACTATTCGGATCCTCAAGGGCACTGTTCATAGTATCATAATGATTTAAATGTCATGTTCTGTTTTAAACTTATAGATTCAACTTAGGGACATTTAAGAAGACTTAACTAAGATGGTCAGGATGTATATTTCTCAATCTCAACATTATATAAATAAGGCAAAGTTTGAGAGGGAAAAATGGAAGGTTGTGGTGAATGGATGAAGCATTTTAATGTCCTTATTATACAACATAGGAATCAGTAGATATCCATCCTTGTGGTTAACGGGATGAGAAAGGAAAGTTTAATTGTGCTATTTAAAGTTGCAGAAGTGACCAAAGAAGGAACTGAGAATATGATAGTGAGAAGTCAATAAATATCCACAAGTGAAGAAAGAGTGATGTGCCCTTCTCTGAACAGGGAGGTACACGGGTACAAGATCATGAAATGGCTCCAGCCATCTCTGTGATCCTAGGTAGAGCCAGTCTGAGAGTAAAAACAAGGCCTGAGGAAACACAGAATCTCTGAGAAGCAGAAAAAAAGTCCTAATTAAGTATCATCGACTGGATCCAACTGTGATTGAGGCCACAGATAGCTCCTGAACTATTTAGTTATGTAAAGAAATATAGTTTCTGATTTGTGTAAAGGACTGTATTCTTCATCTACTTCTATGAGTAATAAAACCCCAACTGTATTCAGCAGTGTGCTAATCTCAAATAAATGACTACGTTCTCAGTCTCCCAGGACATGGCTGAGCTCCGGCCAATTAAATTTTAACAGCCGTGCTGCGTGCGGCTTCCAGGAAGACCCCTTCAAGGTTCTTGATATGACTAAAGCATGACAAATTTACTTTTCTAGCTAGCATTCTGAAACCTTGAAAATGGAAGCCATGAGCAAGCAGGAAAACAGCAGAGCTCAGGTCTCTGATGAACACGGAGCTTACATAGCAAAGAATGACTGCATATCTTCAGGTTTCTTTTTATCCAAGAAAATAAATGCTAAAGTATTTAAGCTACTACTGATGTGTATTTTCCATTATATTCAGCAAACCCAGTCTTAACCAATTCAGCTGGTATTTCTGTAATTTGCAAAGTTAAATAGTTCTGATAGATGAACTCAAAAAATTCTCTTCTCTAGAGACAACTGATGCTTGTTGGTTGAAAAAATAGATAAATATCACTTCCTGTATGCACTGCATTATTTGATTTTTTTAATCCTTGATGTAAAAAATAAACTATGAAGACAATATAACGAGTCATGGACAGGCCAGAGAGTAAAAACACCAAAAACATGATTCTGAGGAGCTCTGGAGCTACCATACATGAAAATTAATGCTATGCAGGAATCTGGGATAGTTTTCCACCTAAGGGAGACTTTTAATTATGGAAGACATTACTAGAAAGCATTGTGTACATGTGTACACACACAGACATGTTCAAACGTGGACTCAGACTATTAAGTGATATGGAAAAACATTCACAAAATACTATGAAGACAAAAAAGTGGACCGCCTAATAACATACTTAATAGCATCCCACTTGTAGAAATGCCTGTGGTACAGGATTAAAAATCTATGAGGAATTTCCAAAATATTATCAGTGGCTGTCTCTGGGTGGCAGAATCATAGTTCATGCTTGCCTTTTCTACTTAACATTTTTCAGCATTTGTCAGATCTTCCATGCTGAATGTCTCTTACTTGATAACCAGAAAAAAAGCAATATACTTTTTTTCAAATATGTTTCAAACATTTTTTCTTAAATGAAGAGTTCTGAGCATTGACAACACAGCTATTTGGGAATACCAGCTGGCATCAGCTGCACTGAGGGGGAGGAGAGTGGGGTTGTGACCACACCTGGGCTCAGACTGGCGGGAAACGGAGCAGCCCGGCTCTACAGGGTAACTGAGCCGTCCTCGCAGGCACACGCACACCGAGGACTGCGCTCTCAGGGCCCAGAGAGGCGGGTGTAGCCCGCGACAAGGCTGCTCAAGCAGAGAGTGCATTCCACGCACTCCAAATAGACAGGGACACAGGAACTCACCTCCGCGCATGGGCAGCGAGCTCCAGACAGCCAGGTTTCCCGCTGGCTTCTTTCATCCTCTGTCCAGGGACGGACCCAGGCTACCGGAGTGGGGAAGACGGTGGAGACGTGACAGGGGCCCGAGGAGGCTCACGCTCAGGACTGGTGTCCTTCCGTACACGCAGGTGAAACAAAGCCTGGCTTTGTGCGTTTTACGGCTTCCAGTATCTTTCTGATCCAGAAGGCAGCCTGGGTCATAAAGCACCTTGAGGCAGAAAATGAAAGAAGGTACAAAGTTGATACAGATATTCTCTCATGTTGGCACCAGTAAATACAATAAACTCAAGATTAAGAACACAGAGTCAAAGAGGCGCCTTTGAAATGAACTAGACAATTGGCTTTTAAGGGCAAAGTAAAATTAACATGATCGTAGGGGTGAAATGAATCAAAAAAAAAACTTAAAAAAAAGATAAACATTTACTTGGCAAATAAACTGAAAATTTGATGGCATTTCTCTAAGCTTCATTTCATAGTATATAAAAAAGAGATAATTAGACGAGATAAATGTTTTTCAAATTTTTGGTAAGTTACACAGTAAAATTAACCGGAGAGCAGGATTCCAACATAAGGTTGATGCTGGCCCCTTCACAGATTAGTTCTCTGGTCTGCACTCACCCCATGCAGTTAAAACCAGAGATGCTTCAAAAGGCAACAACTTACTGTTCCAACCTAATTCTTTTCCATTCAAATTCTCATAATGTTTGTGTCATGTCTTCTCCAAAGCCCAAAGCTCTCTTCACGCTACCCCTCAGCACTAGGACCCATTCAGTGCTCAGACCTTTTTCCAATATTCCTTTTCCTTACAGCCTTTGCTGCCTGCTTTTTCTAATAGTAATGATAGTGATGGCAGTAAGATCAAATGTAAACTATTCATCCGACCCCTCAGGAACAATACCCATAACCCTTCTGGGCATTTGTTTTTTATTTTTATTTTTTTAAAGGAGAGTTGCAACATTTATTTCAGGTTCTCTCTTGCTTTTTGGGTTTTGGCGGTTTTTTTTTTTTTTTTTGGTATTGTTTTTCTTTTTTGCCACACAGGCAATACGTGGGAATTCCTGGGCCAGGAATCTAACCTAGGCCGCACAGCAGCAACCAGGGTCACAGCGGTGAGAACGCGGGAGCCTCAACCCGCTAGGCCATCAGAGAACTCCTGCATTTGTTTTTTAAAATGAGCAGAGTTCTAAAAATTTCTGAGTAGCTAGGGACCAGGATGGTCTCGTAATTCATCTTTGACTTCTTGGCACCTGATACGGCATCAGGAATACAGAGGACACCCAGTCACTGGTGTAAGAACAGCGAATGAACTCATGCCTTCTTCAAGCCCACTAAAGACAAACACTTCACATCCTGCTCTCACAAAATTCCCCTCCTTGAGGACCTTCATGCACTATGGACCCACAAGAAGCCAATATTATTTACCAGAAGGGCTGGGACGTAATATGTATGTTCATTTAACCTGTACAGATTCAATTTTATACGCTTATCAAGAAATAGAGAAAAACAACAATTTAAATACATTAGGGCCGTTCTGGCTTCCATTGCCTTCAAGGACTCTATGTCTTAGAATGAGCTGAGATGGGGGAGTGAATTTCATTTGTTCTCAGTTTTCCTTACCTCTGCTGAAATGAACATCTCACTGTGCTAAGCTGATTTTAGTGTCTAAAGTGATACATTTTTTCATATAACATGTCCCCTAAATACAAATAACCATCAACTGACACTCAACTAAAGATGCAACAATCCACTCTAAACTGGAAAAGAAATCAGCTCAGTTGGGTTTATTGTGACACAGCAGACTGGTTTCAAAGCTGTCCTTTATAAAGAAATTTATTGACACTGTACATTTTGCCCATATATTATTTTCGCCTTTCAACTAACTTTGGAGACCAAATGTAAGATGCAACTGTGCTGTAAATACCTACAAAGTCTTGAAAGACTGATCTGTGATATGTGTGAATGTGTGTTTGAGCGTGCACGCATGTGTGTGTGTGTGCACATGCGCACATGGGTACCTGCCCATGTGTTGCTGTGACAGGCAAGATGTACCTTTTGACAGAATGAAAACTCACTTTCCACCACAGAGCTTAACGTTTTGCCACTTTCCTTTGCCTTTGATAGTTAAGAAAATCAATTTTGCAGTAATTACAGAGGTCCCTGATCCCAGGGAATGAGTTTTCCTTTAAATTGAGCAAATACTCTTTCCAAGGAGAAAATGAGATCAGAATTAGAGGCAAAGATCGTTGAGGAGTTAGTCTATAGTACAGTGGGATCAAAGAAAGGTGGATTTAGTGAGCGGGAACCATGGAGGCACGCCCATGGCCTCTATATTTTGAAAAGTACTTTTTATTCCATCATTTACAGGAATTGAAGCTATACAGAGAGCATCCAAATCACAAACTTTGTAACACTAGACAAGCTACTTCCCCTCCACAGACTTCATCTCTAAAATGGGCCTAACCATGGTATTTACCTCATAGGATTGCAGTAAAGACTAAATGAGATAGTACGTGTAAGTGCCAAGGTACATTATTAGGCATGGAAAACTTAATCATATTGTTATTACCACCCTTTAGTCATAAAATGAGAGCAGTCCCTCCCAGGTTTGAGATTTTAGCATATCACTATCCGACAGCAATACATAAGTTGTATAACTTAAAAATTTCTAATAGCCACATTTTAAAAGGTAAAAAGAAACAGGTGAAATTCATTTCAATAATGTTTTATTTAATTGTATACATGTGAAATATCATTTCAGCATGCAATCCATAGAAAAACCATTAATGAGATATTTTGCATTCTTGTCCTCAGTCTTTGAAGTTGAGTATGGGTGATGCTTAGAATACATCTCAATTTGGACAAGGTGTATTGCATGTGCCCAAAAGCCACTTGGCTCTTGGATGCCGTATTGAACAGTAGAGTTCTAGAATAACAATGAATTCAGTTTTAAGCTTATTCAGTTTCCTCAGGCTGAAGGACATCTACAAAGCAATGTCTCCAAGTTACTTAAGGTTAAAACATTGATACTTTGAATGAGAGATTAGGCTAGAAACAGAGATGAAGAAACTATTTACATTATTAATGCCACAAGCATGAATGACCACCACCAAGCCTGATATCCTTCCATGGGGATCATCGTTGGGTTAAGGCATTATTAGGTCCACGAAAATTACAGGAAAATACATTACCCTGAATAATAGCTGCTTCTACTATTTGGATTTCTCCATGGGACGATGAGAGAGCAAGAGAAATTATACACTTTATGCCTGCATTCCTGATTAAAGCCCAGTAACTTAACAATGACTAAGTCGTATTTTTTAAATTAAATCATAACTGATAAATAACGTTATTTTCTGCTGTATAGCAAGGTTACTTGGTTGAACACATGTATAGATTCTTCTTTTATATTCCTTTCCATTATGGTTTATCCCAGGAGATGGGATATAGTTCCCTGTGCTATACACTAGGATCTCTTTGTCTATCCATTCTGAATGTAATAGTTTGCATCTAAATGTAATAGTTTGCATCTACTAACCCCAAACTCCCCCACCCCCTGACAACCACAAGTCTGTCTTCCTTGTCCGTGGGTCTGTTTCTCTTTTGTAGATAGATTCTTTTGTGCCACATTTGAGATTCCACATTTAAGTGACATCGTATGGTTATTTGTCACCCTCTTTCTGACTTACTTAGTATGATAATCTCTAACTGCACCCATGTTGCTGCAAATGGCATTATTTCATTCTTTTTTATGACTGAGTAGTATTCCATTGCATACATGTAACACACCTTCTTAACAATCCATTCATCTGCCAACAGACATTTAGGTTGTTTCTAAGTCTTGGCTATTGTAAATAGTGCTTCAGCGAATGCTGTGGTGCATGTATTTCCTTGAATCATTGTTTTGTCCAGGTATATGCCCAGGACTGGGATTGCTGGATTATTTAGCAATTCTATTTGTAGTTTTCTGAGGAACCTCCATGCTGTTTTCCACAGAGGTTGTACTAACTTACATTCCCACCCACAGTGCAGGAAGGTTCCATTTTCTCCACACCCTCTCCAGCATTTGTTGTATGTGGACTTTTTAAAGATGGCCCTTCTGCCCTGTGTAAGGTGGTAAGTACTTCACTGTAGTTTTGATTTGCATTTCTCTAATCATTAGGTGAGTGATGTTGAGCATCTTTTCATGTTCCTACTGGTCATCTGTATGTTGTTTTATTTTTTTTTCCTCTCTCTCTTTTCAGCTGCACCCATGACATATGGAAGTTCCCGGGCCAGAGATAGAATCTGAGCTGCAGCTATGACCTACAGCACAGCTGCAGCAACACAAGATCTAAGGCCCACTGCGCTGGCCCAGGGATCAAACCCACACCTCAGCAACGGCCCAAACGGCCACAGAGACAATGCCAGATCCTTAACCCATTGTGCTACAGTGGGAACTCTCTGAATGTCTTCTTTGGAGATATGTCTCTTTAAGTCTACTGCCCATTTTTTAATTGGGTTGTTTGTTTTTGCTGTTTTTGAGTTGTATGAGCTGTTTATATATTTTGGAGATTAAGCCCTTGTCAGTCACATCATTTGCAAATATTTTCTCCCACTTGGTAGGTTGTCCTTTTGTTTTTTGGGTTTTTTTTTCACTGTGCAAAAGCCTATAAGTTTGATTAAGTCCCATTTGTTTATTTCTGTTTTTATTTCTACTGCCTCGGAAGAAAACAATGTTATGATTTGTGTCAGAAAATGTTTTCCCTATGCTCTCTTGTTGGGGCTTTATGGTGTCTTGTCTTATAAGTCTTTAAGCCATTTTAAGTTTATTTTTGAGCATGGTGTGAGGGTGTGTTCTAGTTTAATTGATTTACATGCAGTTGTCCAACTTTCCCAGCACCACTTTCTGAAGAAACTCTCTTTTCCCCTTATTATGTTCTTGCCTCCTTTGTCAAAGATTAATTTACCATAGGTACGTGGGTTTATTTCTAGGCTTTCTATTCTGTTCCATTGATCCATATATCTGTTTTTGTTCCAATACCACACTGTTTTGATTATTTTAGCTTTGTTAGCAGTGTCTGAAGTCTGGGAGAATTATGCCTCCTGCTTTATGTTTTTATCCTCAGGACTGCTTTGGCAATTCTGGGTCTTTTATGGTTCCATATAAATTTTCGGATTGTTTGTTCTGGTTCTGAGAAAAATGTCATGGGTAATTTGATAGGGATCACATTAGATCTGTAAAATGTTTTGGGTAATACTGCCATTTTAACAATATTAATTCTTCAAATCCAAGAGCATGGTATGTCTTTCCATTTCTTTGAATCCTCTTTAATTTCCTTGATTAATGTTTTATAATTCCCAGCATAAGTGTCTTTCGCCTCCTTGGTCAAGTTTATTCCCAGGTTTGCTTTTTTGGATGTGTGATTTTAAAAAGTATTATTTTTTACATTTTCTTTCTGATATTTCATTGTTAGTATATAGAAATGAGACTGATTTCTGAATGTTAATCTTGTATCCTGCTACTTTGCTGAATTCATTGACCAGATCTAATAGTTTTCATGGAGTCCTTGGGGTTTTCTATATATAGTATCATGCCATCTGCATACAGTGACAGTTTTACCTCTTCCCTTCCAATTTGGATACATTTTATTTCTTTTTCTTGTCTGATTGCTGTGGCTAGGACTTCCAATACTATAGTAGTGGTGAGAGCTGGCATTCTTGTCTTGTTTCAGATTTTAGTTGGAAGGTTTGTAGTTTTTCTCAATGTGTATTGAATATTATATTGGCTATGGGTTTGTATAAATGGCTTTTATTATGTTGAGATATATCCCCTCTATATGAACTTTGATAAGCGTTATCATGAATGGATGTTGGATTTTGTCAAATAATTTTTCTGCATCTATTGAGATGATTATGTGGTATCTGACTTTTCTTTTGTTAATGTGATGTATGATATCAATTGACTTGTGTATGCTGAACCATCCTTTTGATCTTGGGATGAATCCTGCTTGGTCATGGTATATGATATTTTTTATGTGGTGTTGGGTTTAATTTGTTGAAAAATTTTTGCATCTATGCTCATCATAGATATTAGCCTGTAGTTTTCTTTTTTTGGTGGTATCTTTGTCTAGTTTTTGTATCAGGGTGATGGTGGCTTCAAAGAATGTTGTTGTGAGTGTTTCCTCTTCTTCAATTTTTTGGAAGAGTTTGAGAAGGATAGGTACAAGTGCTTTGTACATTGGTAGAATTTTCCTGTGAAGTCATCTGGTCCTGGACTTCTGTTTGTAGGAAGTTTTCTAAATTACAGATTCTATTTCATTTTTTTCATTTTTTAAAATTACAGATTCTACTTTCATTTCTTTCATTTATATGAAACTACCTATTTCTTCTTGATTCAGTTTTGGTAGGCTGTATGTTCCTAGAAAGTTGTCCATTTCTTCTAGGTTGTCAAATTTGTTGGCATATAGTTGTTTATAGTACTCTCACTTTTTTTGTATTTCTACAGTATTGATTGAGATTTTTCCTTTTTCATTTCTTACTTGTTTATTTGGGTTTCCCCTTTTATTCTTGGTGAACCTGGCCAGAGTTTTGTCAATTTTGTTTCTTTTTCAAATAAACAGCTCTCGGTTTTATTTTTTATTTTTTCCTATTTTTTCTTTAATCTCTATTTTATTTATGTCCTCTCTGATTTTTATTATTTTCTTTATTCCGCTGATTTTAGGTTTTGTTTTTTCTTTTTTTTAGGTGGTAGTTTAGGTTGTTTATTTGAGATTTTTCTTCTTTTACAAGGAAGGCTTTGTATCATAGTTATTTTTAACAGTAATTAAAAGTTGACAGAATTGCAATAATCATCAGAAGAATATAAATATAGTTTTATGTTACTGAGCCAGTAAAACACTGACAATGAATTGTGAAGCAAAAACGACAATTTTGGGGCGCTGGGTATAGGGGCGTGTACGTCTGCGCAGACAAGCATTGTCTGTATGATCAGTGAAACCACTTAGCTATTGAGCTGTTGACTCAGGAATCCAAAAATATTTTGAGGAGACACATGCTGAAGGACAGGAAGGAACAAGCAGATAGACTTGCAGGACAGGAATTGATAAGACATTGAAACTGTCACCAGTGGTACTTTGGTTGATCTACCCCAAGGGGACTATCTGAGGAGACTTTCACAGCCCAGAGGAAAGAATCCTATGAAATTAAACACTTTTCAGGGTTCTACAAACAGTGGAAACTTCTTCTCATGGCATCCATCTCTGACACCTTGACCATGGGATGTAAAATGATTACACCTTTGACTCAATTTATTTTGTCTTTTGATGAGTAAAATGGAGAGATTAAGTGCTCAGTCATTGATTCCATACCCAGACTGAGACTCTGGCTCTCCCATCCGACCTGGAACCTAGTGTCTCCAAACCTCGGCTTACAAAAATGAACACAGAGGCCCATCTTTCACAGGAGTGTTGCAAGCAAGAACAACTTGAGCAAATCATAAAAGGCTTTAGGGTCAGTGCCAGGCACCTAGCTGTCATTATCATTTGTTCTAAACCCTCTCCTCGCAAGGTTTTAATTTGGCAGATCATAACCAAGAATAAGCATTTGATTGATCCTATACATTTTGCACCATATAATGCATTTAATTATTTTGGGTGATTGGGGAGAAAGAATTAATAAAAATGCCAACATGGAAGGCAATTTTTTTAAAATGTTATTACCATGTTGAAACATAAAAATAGAAGGAAAAAATGTATTCTGGCTTCAGGAGAAGAATCTTTAAGGCAGAATTGTGATCCCACTGTGACACAACAGAATCTTGTGGCGATGGGAATTCCATAGAAGGAATTAAGTTCAATTAAGTTCTGAGCTCATTCAAGGGAGTTTGGCTATTAAAATATGAGCTTGTGGCCTCACTTGCCAGATAGTTCCTGGTCCTAATAAACTACTCTGACCTTCTCTCTATGTACCTCAGATTTCTCATCTGTAAAGTGAGAGCACTGTGTTAAGACACACACACCCCCATTTCCCTCTGCTTCTCACATCTTAGGATTCTCTATTAATGAACATTTGACAAAATGAAAATAACTAGCTTTTGAAGGCCCTTCCCTGTCTGAGAGTGAGATCTTCCCTACCATTTTGGGGATTATAGGGTGCAGGATCAAAGGGAAATGATGTGGGTGAGGGTAACAGAAAGGATATGAGGACTTGGAGAAAGACGGCAGAGAAACTGGAAGAGAGAATCTGCAGTTTGAGAGGCGGCTAGGAGAAAGCAGGAAAAGAGGGAATTTGAAAGCCCCTGAGGATTATGTATCTGCTTCAGTTGTTGACATATTTACAAAGGATTTGGTTTATAAGCGGCCGTAGATAACTGGATGTGCTTTGACGAAATGCCAGTCCTAGGCCAGTCAGGGCCCCCCCCCCCATCAGTGCCTAATCTAGGGCACTATCAGCCTCCCTCCTGGTTGCAGAGAGTTCAACAGTCCTCCAGTCAAGGTTACTCCCTCTCAGACAGATATACTCCTCCTGATCCCACACCTTCTTCAGATAGTCTCTTACATGAGATTATTGAATATATCCCAAAGGTGGCTATTCAGCCCCTCTAATCTGGGAAAACCTAAGATGACAAAGCTTAGTTACTCCCTTTTCTTACATAGTTCATAATTTTCTTTACCGAAACTTGTGCCCATCCTTTGCACAGGGCATAAGCAATGGCCAGAAGGTATATTTTTACTTTTTGGAGGTTTAATTCCTCTTCTTGTGTGTTTCAACTCTTCTTCAAGCTTTTCAAATAAAATAGGACAATAGTTGACTACTGATTTTCTTCCATTCTTCCCTCCCGTCCATTTTGGCAGCAACTCCAGGACAATTTTCAAATACAATTTAGGCACTGTCTCTCCAGAAGCTCTTTTGATTTCTCTCTTTAACCACGTAACACCTTGTGCAAAGCTTATCACACACATAGTTTTTTACACTGGATTGGAATGACGACTGGAGTGGCCCCTGACCTCCCTGGGAAGCACTGTATCTCATTCACCTCCTTTTCACCAAGCACAGCATCTGGCACTAAGCAGATCCCAGCAAGGATCTGCTGTCCCCAGTCACTTAGTGAAGAGTGAGTTTTGAGTAACTCTTGAAGAATACTTCATTGTCCATTTTCCTTTCCTGAAGCCCAAAGGGGTGGGTAAAATAGGGCAAGTCCCTCTCTACGTTCCCATGGGAACTAAAATAAATGCAGAGAAATGAACACACTAAAAGCATAATTTTTACAAAGTAAAAGAAAGTCACTTCTTTAAGTATTGTACTTGCTGCCCTTTCTTTTAAGAGACTGTTTAAGACGGCTTATAAAACAACGCCTTTTTCTCATAGAGCTTACTTCCTTTATCCTAATAATACGATTTACCTTTATAGTGTTACAGACTGAATGTCTATGTTCCTGCAGAACTGATCTGTTGAAATCCTAACTCCCAGTGTGATGGTGGGCCCTCTGGGATGTAATTAGGTCGCAAGGATGGAGCCATTCTGAAAGGGATTTGTGCCCTTCTACCGACAGACAGGAGGGAAATGCTCTTCCTCTCAGCCATATGAGGATGAGTAAGAAGATGGCAGTCCCGAAACCACGAAGAGGACGCTCGCCAGACACCAGGACTGCAGGCACCGTGATCTCGGACTTGTCAGCTTCCAGAACTGTGCGAAACAAAACAGCTGACGTTTAAATCACCCAGACGATGATACTCTGTTACCGCAGCCCAGACCGTGACAGAAATGTGTGTGTGTGTATAAACCCCACAGGGTCACTGAATCTGAGCTACAGCTGTGACCTACACCACAGCTGTGGCAATGCCAGATCCTTTAACCCAATGTGCCAGGCCGGGGATCGAACCCAAGCCTCCACAGTGACCTCAGTCACTGCGGTGGGATTCTAACCCACAGCACCAGGACGGGGACATTTCTCCTCCATTCATTTACTCATTCAGTGATGAATAAATGAATATTCATTCATTTCTCTTTGCAAGTGCCAGCAAGAACGTGCCAGATGCCGTGGTAGGCTCTGAGTACCCAACCGTGACCAAGAGAGGTAGAAGAGTTCTTCCTTCAGGGAGCTCACAGCTCGGCCGGAGGAACAGACAAATTAAAAGCAAGCATACAAATAGATACCTGCCTATCGGCTGCACAGGGGAGATGCAGGAGCTAGCAAGGTGGCCCGATGGGGCCTAACGGGAGGAGAATGGGGACGGCCGTCTTCTGGAAAGAGGCATCTAAGATGAGAAGGGCCTATGAAGAGCTGGGAGAGGATGGTTCCAGGCAGCTGCAAAGAGCTGAAGGCAGGAGAGTCTAGGGGTTGAGGGATGGGGGAGGGTTCATGTGGCCCTTAGTGGAGCACGAACGCAGGAAACTGACTACAGGTGGTGGACAGGAATTCAGGCACTAAAGCTTTCTGAGCAGGTGTGAGTTACAGTGCAGTATACATTTCAAAGATCATAAGCTTGCTGTGACAGAGAACAGTTCTGACAAGATAACAGTATATGAGAGCCAGGCATGAGATTTTCAAGAAGTTCAACAAGAGATGGTGGTGGTTTAGACAAGGATAGTGGCAGGGAACAGGAAGATGAGAAAGTGCTTGAGGAATATTTTGAAGGGATTTCGTGTCATTTCTCGGCTCAAAACCCTTTCATGGCTCTTCTTAGGGCTCAGAGTTTAAGCCAAGGGTCCAGAAGAATCTGCCCCTCCCCTCACCGCTCACCCTTACCTCCTACTCATCTGCTCCGTTCCGACCACACGCACATACTGCTGTTTCCAGAACATTAAAGCCACATGCTCAGTTCTTCTCTTCTTTCCCCCAGGATGTTGGGAATTCTCATGGTTGACCCCTTCAGCTTTGTCCACCTTTGCTAAATGAAGCTCATCAAAGCCTTTCACGACATGTTCTTTCAAAGTGCATGTCCTCACCCTGGTAGTTCTTATAACCCTTCCTGCTTTACTGTTCTTCTTGGCACAGTCAACATGTTGTATCATTTTGATTTTTATTTTGTTCATTGTCCGACTCCTTGTACTGGAATGAGGGAAGGTTTCGTGAGATCCTCAGAATGTGGAATGGAGTCTGCTGCATGGTAGGGACTCAATAAACTTTGTTTTATATATGTAGGAGTTCGGGGAAGGAATCAAAGACGATTCCCAGGTTTTAGGTATAAACAACTGGGCGAAGCTTTTTAATGAGACAGGAAAAGCTGAGGGACTGTGAATGAAAACAAGTTCAATTCCATTTTATTCAATGATAAAGTCAGTGTTTAGAATAAAATGGGATTGAACTTGTTTTCTCCCAGAAAGTGGGAAATTCTGATTCTGAAGAAACTTTGAGAGACTGAGGAGAACGGGTAAAAGGGGAGCTGGAGTGGAGTCCCCCTCCCTGCCCCTCTCTCCCTACCCGCCCTCCCTCCACCACCTGCCCCATCCTGCACACATCCTGCGGCCTTCCTGGTTCTAAGCCGCCTCCACCTTTTTCCCGAACAAGCCCTACAACCTAACTCTTCCCCGGCTGCCTACTAGTACTTCCTGCATGTGCTTATATCTGTCACTTCCAAACACTCGTAATAATTTGGCTTCTGATTTCCCCGCAAACAAACACAGTAATTTCATCATAGAATAAGATCCTTCTACTAATTTTGCTCAATTCACCCTTCCAAACTAGTCTCCCATTCATTACTACATGAACCATCCCCCAGGCCAGTACATCTAGAGCAAACACGTACTCCCCTCCACCCACTTGTTCAGGCCTCTTTCTCTTTAGCAGGCCTGCCTCATTCCTCTCCATTATCTTTTACAATTAAACATGGGATTTAAGCTGCAGTGACATGGGACAGCTAGTGGCTTTGGGCCAAGAAGACAGCTAGAGAGCCTTTGGTGAATAAAATAAACACCGGTATTTCACTGCAGAGCCATGAACTCATAAAAATGCATTTTTAATTGCTCCCTTAACACTTTTATCTTGATGCGAGGCATCCTGCTCCTCGCTGGCCTGTTAGAAGAGCGCTCTTTCAGTTTTCTGTTTGAATGGCATGCTGTTGTGAAGAGGATTAAATAGGGGCAGTACATGCAAAGCAATTAAGTCTGTGCCTGCCATCTAACAGATGCTCAATAAATGTTAGCTGTTCTCAACTAGACAAACCCTCTCCTGGAACTCCTGCTGTGGTGCAATGGGTTAAGAATCCAACTGCAGTGGCTCTGGTCGCTGCGGGGGAGACTGTTCCATCCCCAGCCCAGTGCAGTGGGTTAAAGCACCTGGTGTGGCTGCGGCTGCTGCTCAGATTCAGTACCTGGCCTGGGAACTTCCATATGCTTCAGGTGTGGCCATAAAAAATAAAACAAAACAGCCTCTTCCTCTTCCTGTTATCAGACTGGGTTCTTCCAAAGAGAGGTTCCCCCAAAAAGATCCTCAAAATCAGGTTGAAGCCTTCCCTTTCCTGGAAGAACTTCAGTTGCCACTTCGTAGCACACAGCCTCTTAAACTTCACGTATTCTCCACTAGAGCCTGATAAAGGGGCTTTTTAGAGACAATGAAAAATTAACTTCAACAAAGCAGGATGGTTAGTAAACTGAGAGCTGTGCATCTGAGACTGGCTGTGGTTTTTCCACTACAGGCGTACACAGAGTAACAGGTAGCAAGGGAGAAGGGGAGCCCTGAATACGACCGTTGAGGTCATTTATCTAAGTTTTCATTTCATTGTTCTTATTGGAGATTAAGGGTCAGAGAGAGAAAAGTAATTTGCCTAAATTTATTAGGTGAGTTTGTGGAGGAGCCAGGAGGAAACCGAGGTTTCAAATTTGTAATCTTGTGCCCTTCAGACTTCCATGCTTTCCTGGCCAGAGATTCTGCACACGAAGCTGCAGCCAGATCTTGTTGTTGGGGCCTCCCTGCGCACAGGGACAGAGAAGGGGGATCCGCAGGCTACGGAGAATCCAGGACACTGACATGCAAATATCTGAGGCACAGAGATAGGGTCAGAAACTGGCACAGATTCTCTTGGTGGTCGTGGGCGCCTTGAATTAACCCAGATTTGACATAAACCAGACGCCGATTTATAGAATCAAGGGCGAGCCAAGGGCGGGACTGGGAGGGAGAAGGGAAGTGGCATGCATCTTCCACAGGTGCTTCTTTAGAGGAGGGGCCATGTTTTTGAAATCTTGCATTTCTCAATGAATGAAGAATAAATGATCAGCCTTTCTTGGGCATTACTCTGAAACAATATGTTAAACATATTCTAAATCCATCAGATCATCCGACAGTTACATTAACCTGACAGTGTAACAACCAGACAAAATTAAGAACTGAAAAATAAAGTTGACCAAAAACTGTGTTCCAAATAAATGTGCCTAATGGACTCATTTTCCAGCTCATTTATCTTATCTCATGCAATTTCCTAGTTCTATGTTTGTCTTAAAAGTCTTCCAATTTTGACAATTTTTAGACAAAATGCACATGGTCCCACCAGCCACGGAGGGAAGACAGAGAGTAGTAACATGATCATACAAATAAACATACAATTTTTTGGGTTTTGTTTTGTTTTTTTTTTTTTGTTTTTGTTTTTGTTTTGCTTTTTAAGCTGGCACCCGCGGCATATGGAGGCGCCCAGGCTAGGGGTCCAATCAGAGCCACAGCTGCTGGCCTATGCCACAGCCACAGCAACACAGGATCCAAGCCATATCTGTGACCTACAGCACAGCTCACGGCAACACTGGATCCTTAACCCACTGAGCGAGGCCAGGGATCCAACCAACAACCTCACGGTTCCTAGTCAGATTCGAACAAACGTATAATTAAAGCTGCAGAAAGTAGCATTAAATAGAGGGAACCAGGAGCAACGATGATCTCATTAACAGAGGTCAAGCTTTCAGAATGTGGCAGCTCTACCCTTCTGCATGTTGGAGGTCTGAGTTCAGCTCTAACTACCCCTATTGTAAGGCCTAAGCAAGAAATTCTCCTACTGCGTCCACAGTTAGTCTGACTTTTCAAGTGCCATTTTGTAGGGGTTCTGATTCACTTCAAAGCAGGAGCAGAAACAGACAAAAGGAAATAAGATTCACTCATTCATCAAACACTTATGGAGTTCTACTAGGTGTCAAGCACTCTGCTAGAGCTTAAGAGGCAAAGGGTGGCGCAATGGACAGATTGGGTTTCTCTTCTGATTCTTACAGGTTTGTAGGAGAGATGGATGGTAACCACCTGATCCACAAATAAAGACCCAAATTCAAATTATAGGTACCAAGAAGTAAGGAACCTATGGGAAAATTTAATTCCAAGTAAGGTTCTTGAAAGGCTTTTCTAAGAACTGCAATTCATGTTAGCAAGACTTTTGAAACCATTTTATTAAGGTATGATTGACAAGAAAAAAGCTGTATATACTTAATACATACAACTCAGTGAGTTTAATAATAATATATCCTGGAAATCATCATACCATCATAACCACAGACATCTGCCATCTTTCCTACTGTTTCCTACTGTTCTCTGTATAATTTTGCATGTGTGTGGTAAGTACATTTAACATAGACCTCTATTCTCTTAGCAAATTTAAAGGATATAATACGGTAATAGGCAGTATACTATCTAGGGGCTCTCCGGAGCTTATGTATCTTGCTTAACTGAAACTTTGTGTCCTCTGACCGGGACCTCCCCATTTCTTCCTTCCCAGACCCCTGGCAATCACCATGCTACTCTCTGCTTCTTTTGAGTTTGATCATTTTAGATTCTGCAGGTAAGGGAGATTATACATTGTTTGTCTCTCTGAGTCTGGCTTATTTCACTAAGCATAATTAGTCCTCCAGATCCACCCATGTTGTTACAAATGGCAAGGTTTCCTCTATTTTTTTTTTAAGGCTAAAAAAATAGCCACATACAAAAGAATGACACTAGACCACTATCTCACACCATACATAAAATCGACCAAAAATTGACTGAAGTCTTAAATGTAAGACCGGCGTAAAACTCCTAGAAGAAAATATAGGTAGTAAGCAGCTTGATATCAGTCCTGGCAACAATGTTTGAATTTGACATTAAAAGCTCAGGCAACAAAAACAAAAATATACAAGTGGGATTATATCCAACTAAAAAGCTTCTGCTCAGCAGACCATCAAAAAGTAGACAGACAACCTATGGTACAAAAGAAAATATTAGCCATATATCTTCTAGGCCATATATTTTAATAGGAGGCTAATATCTAAAATATATAAAAAATTAAGCAACACAATAGCAAATAACCAACATGATTTAAAAATGGACAAAAAAAAAAACCTGAATAGACATTTCTCCAAGGAAGACATACAGATGGCCAACAGGTATGTGAAAAGGTGCCAAGATCACCAATCACCACCTACCAGAATAGCTATTACCAAAAAGACGAAAGGTAACAAGTGTTCCCGAGGGTACAGCGAAAAGTGACCCCTTCTGCACTGTTGGTGGAATATAAATTGGCATAGACATTATGTGAAACGGCAGGGAGAGTCCTTAAAAAATTAAAAACAGAATGACCAAACTGAGAGTGAACCAGTGTGTAACAGTTAACAAGGCAACAAGGCACAGAGGACTGAAGCCGTGGTGCAGAAACCGGAAAAACACCAGAAAAACATCAGGCCAGGTTGTCCCCGGCAAACGATTTGACCTGATGAGTTAAACTGTAAACTGGAAAGAACTGAGTATTCTACAGCAAAGAATTACATTTCTAGGACCAGTGAGTCAAGTCTGGCCTTACTGCCTGTTTCTGTATAGCTCATGAGATAAGATTGGTTTCATTTTTATTTTTTTTTATTTTTTTTTATTTATTTATTTATTTATTTATTTATTTTGCCTTTTTTGTCATTTTATGGCCGCACCCGCGGCATGTGGAGGTTCCCAGGCTAGGGGTCTAATCGGAGCTGTGGCCACTGGCCTGCGCCGGAGCCACAGCAACGCGGGATCCGAGCCGCGTCTGCAACCTTCACCACAGCTCATGGCAACGCCGGATCGTTAACCCACTGAGCAACGGCAGGGATCGAACCCGCAACCTCATGGTTCCTAGTCGGATTCGTTAACCACTGCGCCACGACGGGAACTCCTGGTTTCATTTTTAAATGGTCGGAAAAAAAATCAAAAGAATAGTTCATGACATAAAATATAAAATGTAAATTTCGTTTCTATAAATAAAGCTGCATTGCAATATGACTACACCCCTTCTTTTACATATCATCTGTGGCTCCTTTCACGCTCCAGCAGCACAATCAAGTCACCGTGACAGAGAGAATGTCCTGCAAAGCCCTAAAATATTTGCTCTTTGGCTCTTCACAGAAAAAGTTTGCCATTCCTTTTTTTCCTGGATTATAAGAAAACGTTTTTTGGAGAAGATGAAATTGTCAGGATTGAAGCTGCTGCTCGAGGGAAGGACTCAAATGTTTAAAGCATTGGAATTACACTGGTTCCAGGAAAGTGCCCTCAACGTGATCAGCCTGCTCTCTGGCCCCAGGTGTCCCTCAGAGATAACTGAGGTCTCGGCTGAAGCCTCACTCCCATATCATGAGCCCCTTTTGCCCGCTATGGTGAGGAAGTGACTTGCAGGGTGGGGACAGGTGAGCTCCATTTGCAGTGCCCCATCTGAAAAACAAAGCACAGCAAACAACCAAAAACCCCTGTGCGACTTGTCATCTCCCACATCGGGAGCAGACAGCCAGCATCTGCTTGGTGACACCAACGCGGCTGAGGACTTGGGATCCTCACTTCCTGTATCCTGTGCTCAGATCCGGGAGGGTAAGGAGGCCACATGTTCTGGAATGCTGGCCTTCTCCATCCCCTCTGTCAGGGTCATGGCTCCGAGGAAGAGAGTGTGTGCAGGGACAGGCATACAAGCTTGGTGCCATGAAGAGAAAACAGTCCTGCTTCCGTCTGTCCGTCCACCGGAGAGGGCCGTTATAAACAGGGGAGAGCAGAGCAGGCAGAGGGACCAGCATGTTCACGGGCTCCCAAGTAAGAAAGAGCTGATGCATGAAGACCAGCCAGGAGGCTGGTGTGGTGGGAGCACAAAGAGCAAGAGGAGGGCGGGGAGGTCAGGGCAGGCAGAGGCTGGGGTCAGGTCGTGCGGGGCCATCTGAGGGCACTGGACTTCATCACATCACCCTTGCCGTCAGAAACTGTGCAAGGGTTTTAATCTCTAGAATCTGATTGAAGGTATTGAAATCTATGGCTTATTCTATTTTCCCAAGGTGGCCCCAGCAAACATCGCACACGTTCCTCTTCCCATACGAAGTAGATACTCCTCCTCCAGGGAGAGATGGGGTCTACCTTTCCTCCCCTTGAATCTGGGTGAGACTGTGACAGAAGGACCGCACACAACAACCTAGGCTAGGTCATCAAAAGAGGGGCAGCTTCCTCCTGGTCCTCTTGGAACCCCGTCATGCCGTGAGGAAGCACGAAGCCCACACAGAAAGACTGGGTGAGAGGTTCCTGTCCAGAGACCCCGCTGAGGCCCCAGTGGGTCGCTAGCACTGCCCTCCAGATACACAAGTGTGCACGCCTTGATGTGATTGAGCCCCAACCTGCTGAGTCTCTTCAAGCCCCCTGGTGTTCCCAGCTCAAATCCTAGACATCGTGAAGTAGGAGCAAGCTTCCCCTGACTTCCTGACTCCCAGAATCCAAAGCATAATAAAATAGAAGTGTTTTGTGCCACTAGTGTACAAGTGGACAGTCACCAAGTTAAACAACAGATAATCAGAACAAGAGGCTAAAGGTCTTAGACTCTAAGTTCCTTAAAACCCACTCCTGTCAGTTTCCGCTGGTAACAGCTCCTCAGTGGTGTTTAACTGAACTGCACAGGACTCCCTCCAAGCCTTACCAAAGGCTGCCCCTATTAATTCTGTTTCAATGGCTTCAGCTCCTAAGTTCACCTGCTTTTTCAGAACCTAAAAACTCATAGTATAACCTGAGAGAGCATTTGATAGGACATTTTAACAGAATTTGCAATTTTATTTTGCTTCTCTCCAGAGGAATGGATCCTTGAAGGGGGTGGGGGCAAAGAAAGCTGGTAAGCCAAAATCACTGTTAGTAACTGCCTAAGATTAGAAAAGATTATATACAAATTTAGTTTTACCTGACTGCAAAGCAAGCAAACAAACAAACAAACAAAAACCTGGGTGAAATGAACACCTGCTCACACACTGCCACCTTTTCACAAACCCTGGCAGGATTCCCTATTGAATCTGCGTGCAAATTCGATCAGAACATTACTTCCTTACTCATCATAGCCTGCTTTCTCAGAAACAGGCCCCTCCTAGAACTGCAGGAAGTTTGACATCAACTCTCAGCTCTCCCCAGGTGCTGGCAGGGGTTCCTGCTCTGCGGTGTCTTGTAGCAGTCACAGCCTTTCTTGCCCTCCACCTGCCTTTCCATTTTTCTTGCCCTGATACTTCAGGGAGCAGGCGTCTTGCAAACAGAAAGGAAGAAAAGGCCTCTCACCGTGCCTCTGTTCTGACTCTCGGCCCCTGGCCCTGCAGTCTCTTCAGTCACAGAGAGGAGCAAGTAGAAGGTGGGTCCCCAGTCCCGCCCCACGACTGCTGTGCTCTCCCCAGAGAGGAGTCATCACCCTCAAAGGGAAGACGAAGTTACTCTGCTTTTGACAGTATTTTCTGTGGCTTTTTCAAGCACTGTTTGATTTAAATATAACAGTGAACCTTCTGGATCAAACACTTTTCATTTCTTAGAGCAGATCAATTCCAATTTACTTCTGAAATTCTACTTTCATGAAATAACTGTTTTGCAGTCTGATGGGATTCTAGCGTTTATAGCAGATCTTATTGAGCTGCTGAAGACTGATGAGGTGTGTGTGCCAAAGGGTTTTACAAAGCCTAAAAAGTCACACTGAAGGAAGAAGAATCCAGTGGACTCTACTGCTAACATTTTTGAGCATTATTAGGTGCCAAGCCATGATGATAAACTCAATCCACAAAGGATTTTATTTAATTCTTCCAACAACCTTATGATTTGAAAGTAAATTTGTCAGCACTGTAAGATGAGGAAACTGAGGCTTGGAGAGCCTAAGCAGCCTGGTCATGGTCACACAGCTGGGTAGAAGCAAAGCTGGGATCCAACCCAGGTAAGACAGCTCCAGAGCCAGCACTTAATCAGAATGCACAGTTGACTCTGACATGAAGCCAGGTTTGAGAGCCGATGGATAAAGTCTTCCAGGCTTCATTCAGTTCTAATCAGGTGGCAGATCAACCACACACAACAGCTTTGTAGAAAATCTGATCTCAGTTGTTGAATGATAATCACGTCCCACAATGTTTGCAATTTTTCCTCTTGACTGTTTGGATGTGGATGTTTTTAAAAATGCGTGAAAAGAGCTTAGCACCTAAAAATGCTGCCAGTAAGCTATGCAACGCAGCTTCTAGTTTGAACTCACTCAGGATGGAACACACAAGAACCTTGGTATCAAAAGCAGTGGCCGCCCAGACTGGAGGTGGAAGGTCTAGGCTGTGGTGTCTGTCCTGTCCACATTCGCTGGGTAGCTTGGGGCAAAGACAACCGCCTCCACCACAACCTTGCTTGGTCCCATGGGGTGTCAGTCAAGGCCTCCCACTTAGGAGTGGTTCCATGGCCATATCAGGGTGATCAGATTCTTTGGGAAAGTATGTTTAAAACACAGAATTCACATAAGGAACAAAACTGGAACATATTAAGCCCCAGGAAAAAGACTGAGAAGGTGGTCCAGACCTGCTCTGTCAAAGGTTTGGTATGTCAAATTTCCTTGGAATCAGTGACTTATCCCAGATCTTCTCAATAAATTCCTAATGGGCATACATGAGGCAGAGTGGGTTTTTGTTGTTTAAAACCACATAACCTAGGACAGTGCTTCTTAGAAGAAAAAAAATATATATCAAAACCTCGGGAGTTCCGTCATGGCTCAGTGGAAACGAATCTGACTAGCATCCATGAGGACTCAGGTTCGATCCCTGGCTTCGCTCAGTGGATGAAGGATCTGGCGTTGCCATGAACTGTGGTGTAGGTCACAGATGTGGCTCAGATCCCGCATTGCTGTGGCTGTGGTGTAGGCTGGCGGCCACAGCTCCAATTCAACCCCTAGCCTGGGAACCTCCATATGCTGCAGGTGCGGCCCTAAAAAGACAGAAGAAAAAAAAAAAAGAGAGAGAGAGACAATTCAGCCCTAAAGTCTCCTCCAATCCTAGCACTTCAGGGTTCTTAGACTACTGTGTTCCTAGGACCTAGAGCTGTTTCTCTATCACAACACCCACCCTTCAGATGTTGTCTGAAAAAGAAGAAAAAAAATCAAGCAATTTTGTATTTTTCCCTACAAGTTTCCAAACAGCTAAAAAGCCTAAAACCTGGGAAAGCTGCCCTGAAATTTGCAGTCTTTGTATTTACTATAAAATGTGATTATGGTTAGGTCTCAGGAAATTAGAATGAGCTTTGGGGCTAGAGAATTTAAAATTATCTCTGCCACTTACTAGTGCTTAATCTTGTATAAGTTGCTTCATCTCTCTGAATCTCAGTTCCTTATCTGTAAACTGAATCTGGAAAAATGATTTAAGATATTAAATTCTTTTTTATTCTCACTCTAATTTGACCTTCCATAAACCTCAACGCACAGACTCTAGGAAGGGAGGAAAACTCCCTCCAAATCATAAAGATTGAATTTCTTGTCTTCCTGTCAAAATGAATACTCAGAGTCAGATTTCATTTGATTCAAAGAAAACAATTTCATACACACACACACACGGAAAACTCCAGAAAAAACATATATATATATATTTGGAGTTACACAATTTAGAAAACTTACCACTTACTTTTTTCAATTTATAATATCTTTTGTATCTCTTCCATAGAAATACATATTTTTTTATTTTTTTATCTTTTTATTTTAGGGCCGCACCCATGGCATATGGAGGTTCCCAGGCTAGGGGATGAATGGGAGCTACAGTTATCGGCCTACACCACAGCCACAGCAACACAGGATCCGAGCCGCATCTGCAACCTACACCACAGCTCATGGCAATGCCGGATCCTTAACCCACTGAGCAAGGCCAGGGATCGAACCTGCAACCTCATGGTTCCTAGTCGGATTCGTTAACCACTGTGCCACAAGGGGAACTCCCATAGCAATACATATAAAAGTCTAATTATTTCTTAATAAAAGTATCACATGCTCATGCTAAAGCAAATTCCATATGTAAAATGTATAAACTACAAAGTAAAAGTGTCCCACCCAGTTGCAGAAGTAACCACTATTCATCATTCCATGTGTATCCGTTTGAATATTTTAAGCATATATGAATATATCTTATGTCTGCTTTTAGTCTTAACCCAAATCAGTTACTGTGGTGCTGATCTCTCCCCCTCAGGGGTCTGTCTGAAACGTCTGTCACCAGAAGACCTTCTAGTCCGATCTCTAAGCCGGTACTTAAATGTAAAAGTGGTTAGAAAAAGAGACCTCCACAAAAGACTGTTATTTCTAAAAGAACTACGTATTTTTAAAAAAATATTTTGTTTCATAATTAATAGACAGTGATTAAAACAAGAATATACAAGCAACTAAACAATACATATAATTTTGAGTGTGATGTAGTGCTAAAAGCAGACCATGGCTTTCTTCAACAAACCCTACCTACTTATTCTCGATAATGACAGTCCCCAAGTTCAATTTTCATGCTTACAAACTTGTAATGGAAAAGACTTTCTAGTCTGTTTATTTAACACATCCCTCACTCATTACATGGCATCTCGGCTAGTCCTCGTTATCCAGGTCAAAAGTAATTCAGGAACCTAAACAGCTACTAATGACCAATGGAATTTTCAGAAAACACACCTTTAAAAAGCAATTTGATTATATATCCAGTGTCCTTTGTATTTCCTACAACGATTTTTGTTTGTGGAGGACCCCTGATCCTGCCTAGAGCTTAGCTAGGGCCAAACTGCATTAGGCCCCACTTGACACTACAGTTATTTGTTTGGTCATACAATTCCCAGCATGGCCCCTAAAAGGAACTCACTCAAATGTCACAGAAAAGGCACTTCTGTAGGTAAGAGGAAACCATCAAAAACTTCCGAGTAAGACAATGGCACACCTTGTTTACCTTTTGGAAAGGTGAGTTTAGCTACTTCAGGAAGAAGTATTAAAGTGACTGGAAGTTTGAGGTGAGGCCCAAACCCACTGTTCATACAACACTGGGTGAGGGCCTGAACCTGGAAAGTCCCAGTGGACTAGCAGATCCAGGCAGACAAAATCAGTAGGATTTTTTTTTTTGACATTTTACTACTTAAGAGGATGTCAAGGAGCAAAATAACCTTGAGGTCTATAACTTGAGTGGTCCAGGAGTGGCTGGAATTCTAACGCTGTGGGAGGAGAACTCTTAAGAGTGAGAACAAATGATAAGGAGAGTTGAATTTGGAACATTCATTAGGCCTCCTCCATTTCAGGTATAAAGGGAGCAAGGAAAAAAAATCAATCATGGAAATCAAGACTATGGTAGGAGAAGCATTCATGGAAAAGAAGGAGACTGTATGAGAGATGTTACAGAAATACAAAGGGACACATGGGGAGCTTTCTACAACTTTCTTTCCCAGGGTCACAAGATTCATTTTTACCCAAACTTGTTATACGCAACAAAGAAGTTGACAATGGGACCCACCCGCTGAGCCCAGAGGGATTCCTAAAGCTTACTGTACTAAACTTCATCTCCTTACAAACATCCAAGTGATGCCAGGGTAAAGGCTTTCCCTTCTGAAAGGAAGCCTGAAAGCCAGCATTCTCCCCTTGCCTCCCAGACGGCATTACACATGTCTATCAGAAATGTTCAGGAAGTGCTTTCCTCTTTGTAACCAAGAGAAACATGTTCCTTCTTTGGAGGCTGCCTGGGCTTTCTCTCCTTCCTTAAATGGAATCCGATGTGTTTTCTCTTTCCCCAAATTATCCGGGACCAGTCCTTCGCACTGTCTGTGCTCTCGGTAGATGCTCTGCAGCGGGTAGATGAGGATGGGCTCAGTACGTGTCTTTCTCTGCTGCCTTCCTCAGCAGTGCCCAGCAGGCCTCCAGCTCCCCTCAGACCTGCTTCCGAGTCAGCCTGCTTTCGGCTGCAGTCCCCGCTCTGGCAGAACATCTCTTTTACAATAATAATTACTCTGTTTCACTCATGGCACTTTACAGTTTATAAAGGCCTTTTGCTGTCTTTATTTCATTTTTCCTCCAGAGCACAATCTTACAGAGAAAATATTACCAATATCACAATTTTATTGGGAAAGAAGTTGAGGTTCACAAAAGTTTAGTGACTTGCCTAGATTTCATAGCAATCAATCAAAAGAGGAAGATGAGCCTTGGAAACAAGTGCTTGTGGAGTTTGTTCACCTTGGGCAAGAGTGGCCACGGAGTCACAGCCAGACTTCCTCACCTAAGCTGAAGACTTCAGGGAGCGCTTACTGAAGCCCAGGGTAAAATGCAGGACAGCTCTTCCCTCTGACTGAAGGTGTGCTCAAGATGCACTGAAACTTCCAGTTCACAGACAGTAATGATAAAAGGCTCCTTAAATCAGCCACCAGCTTGTGCCCCAGATAGCATTAGTGGTCAAAATATCACTGTTTCTACAGTGCTCATCATCTACCAGCTGAACTGTGGTCTCATCGCAGGGGGACTCCTACAACTGCTCAATGTATAAACTCAATTTTGCTTTAACTGCTGATTCACGCTCCTTCGGCGGTTTGTCAGCTAAAACACTAAGTTGAAGGGTTTATGGAAAGGATGTAGAGAACTCGTTTGGAATCATTGGTACAGCTTAGTATCTGGCTGGCATCTAAGGAAGGATGCACATTTGCTGGCATATGGCTGTGTGTGAGTCTCCCCAGAGCTGACAGGTGATGGAGTTATGTGGCACAAACTATGCAAGCTTCTGCAGACTCTCTGAGGCACCGGTACGCAGGATTAGCGTTCACACCGCAATACTGCAGACTTGTTGAGAACTCTTTCAAATCTCTTCATTCCTTGAGGTGAGCTCTAACTGTCTAGTGTTTGCATCTGAGTCACGTTACTCAAAAACCTGAAAACTGTTATTCTAACTTCTCTTTCTGGCAAAATCAAAATTAGTATTTAAGATGCACAATTTGTAATAATCCTTGAAGGGTCATCAGAAAAAAATTAAAAGGCCATTGAGTCAAATTATCCATCCAAATGTAGCCTCTATCTGCAAAAGTATATTCCATTTGCCCCACCCAACCCACTGACAAGACTCTAACTACCTCACAAGTCAGTCTGACTTTTTCCAGCACATACTACCCTATTGGTAACAATTTGTTCTGGAGTGTTTTTCAGGGTCAGACCACTGTGATCTGCAGGTCACAGACTCCCTCCTAGTTTTTGAGGAAAGAGGAACACAAGCCTCTGTTTGGATCCTTCCAGAAACAAAAAGATCCACCACTCCCTGAGGGAGCACATTCTTAATATATTGCTTCATGTTGATTAATATTCTGCCTTTTTATAGCTTCCAGGAGAGGCAATTAAGCAAAAAAAGATAAGGTCTCTGGTTTTGAAGTCAGATAACCTGAATTTAACTGTCAGCTGTGCCTTTTCCTGGTTCTACAACTTGGGATGAACAGCAATACAATAAGGAAGAACAAAAATAATACCACCTACTTCTCGTGACCATGATAAGGATTAATCGAAATGATGCGTGTAATATTCTTACAGCGCCATGCTTGGCACACAGCATATGTTGTGTTTAATTAAGTGGAACCGCTATTAATGTTCGTACTTAGCTCGGTCTTATGGAATCCTGTGAAATAGATCAGTAAGTTCTTCCACATGTAAGACTTCTCCTGTATTTGAAAACTGTTCCCACCGACACTCATGTCTTCTCTTAGGGTAACCGACCTTAACTAACACTGCAAAGTAAACACAAACCATTTCTGTCCCCAAAAATTAATTAAAAGATAACAATGCTCACCATTGACAGTCTGGAGAATGAGGCCCGGCTTAAGAATAAGCCTACAGGAGATTTAAAACAAAGTGCTAAGATACGGCCATGGAAAGCATTCTCACCGTATTACATAAGATGAAGAAACGAGTGAAAAAACAGGGGATGGGAAACTGAAAATGTGACAAAACGAAAAACAAATTAGTTGAATAGTAAAGACAATGTAAAGAGATGGATATAACCAAAGATTACTTGTTGGGAAAAAAAACTAACAAATGGCCAACAAACAGCAAATCTAATTTAAAAACTAATAAAATTAGAAATGAGACAGGGAATAGAACACCCAGGGTAACAGGAAAAAATTATCAGGAAACGCTTGGCACAGTTAAATGCTAATTATTTGAAATTTGATGTGAAATAAATTATTTTCCCAAAAGTAAGGGAATTATCACGTACTGGATACTGACTAGGTACCGTGTCATAGCACTGAGTTTTATGTGCATTCCTTCCTTTTGCTGCTGTGATAACCCCATGAGATAAAAATCTGTCCTCCATTTACAGGCAAGAACCATAGTTCTGAGAGAGGAAGCTGTGTGTCCAAGGTCACCCTGCTACTAAGGGATGCAGCTGGAATTCAAATTCAGATCTGCAAGGCCTATACTATTTATACTTTTCCACATTTTCATCCTAAAAATGTACAACATAAAAATAGTCACAATAAGGAAGAAGAAATTTGAACATCTAGTAACTAAATATGTTGAAAAATTGTTCTTGTACCACATACACAAAACTGGAAATACTTGTTTTGATCAAAACTTCTCCAAACTTTCAAATAGCAAATAATAATCTAACTACCCATTTCATTTCCCAAAAAAGAAAATAACAGCAAACTACTCAATAAAAGGAAAAATTGGTTTTATTCCTAATTGTGATTAGGGTATACACATACACACATACCAATGGTGAGTTTGTCCCTTTCAGACCTAAACTTAATTAAAAAAAAAAAAAGCTAATTGAATGAAGTGACACATTATTACATATTAGAAAATGCCAGCAGAATAATGCTTGCTAGAAGAATACAACAATAGGGAAACACATTATACTTAATATTTTCTTTTTTTTTTCTTTTTACGGTTGCATCGCTGGTATATGGAAGTTCCTGGGCTAGGGGTCAAATTGGAAATGCAGTGCTGGCCTACACCACAGCCACCTTAACGCGAGATCTGAGCCATGACCACAACTTGTAGAATGCTGGATCCTTAGGCCACTAAGCAAGGCCAGGGACCTAACCTGCATTCTCATGGACACTATCTCAGGTTCATTTTCATTTCAAAACTTATTCACAATAAAATTACATCAATAGAAGCAATAAGTCATTTGACAGAACCTAAGACCCATTTCTGATTTTTGGATGGTTTAAAAATAGTAAAGGGCAGAAGATGGCGGAATAGAAGGACTGGAGCTCAACTTCTCTCCCGAAAAACAGCAAAACTACAAACAAATGCCGAGCAACCTTCAACCAACTGGACTGTAAACTTCCAAAAAAGATATTCTACTCCAGAAGATAAAGAGGAGACCATATCAAGAGGTAGGAGGGGCGATTACGCGATAGAAGCAACCCCATACCTCCCGGGTGGGAAGCCCCACAGACTGGAAAGTAACTGCATCACAGAGACTTAGCTACAGGACTGAGAGTTCTGAGCCCAACGTCAAAACCCCACGCCTGGGGATCGGGCACAGGGAGAAAGAGCCCCAGGAGCATCTAGCATTGAAGGCCAGCGGGGCTTGTGTGCAGGAGCTCCACAGGACTGGGGGAAACAGAGACCCCATCCTTGAAAGGCACACACAGACTTTCACGTGCACTGGGTCCCAGAGCAAAGCAGTCTCCAGAGGAATCCGGGTGGACCTTACTGCAATTCTTGGAGGATCTCCTGGGAAAATAGGGGTGACTGTGGCTTGTTGTGGGGGAAGGACACTGGAGGTGAAGCTCTCGGGAACATTCATTAGC
>PVHT021183659.1:6165387-6189551 GCA_004024745.2 Catagonus wagneri
TATAGCAATACAAGCCAACCTCAGGAAACAAGAAAAAGCTCAAATAAACAACCTAATTTTACATCCAAAGCAGCTAGAGAGGGAAGAAGCCAGGTCATGGAAACAACCTAAATGTCCACCGACAGAGGAGTGGATAGGGAAGATATGGTACATACACATAATGGAATATTACTCAGCCATTAAAAGGAACAGAATAACACTTATAGCAACATGGATGGACCTAGAAATTATCATTCGAAGTGGAACCAGTCAGACAATTAGACAGCAACACCCAATGCTACCGCTTACATGTGGAAACTAAAGAGACACAATGAACCTCTTTGAAGAACAGACAATGACTCACAGATTTTGGAAAACCTTGGTTTTTCAAATAAGACAATCTGGGGGGTGGGGGGATGCACTGTGGGTTTGGGACACAAAATCTATCGTATGGACTTATGATCTTTGTACACCTATAACTGAAATAAAATTCATTGTTAATATGAAAAAAAAAAATAGTAAAGGGCAACATGATAACATGACAAGGTCCACATACCTGCTTTCCACCAAAACTGGTGAACATTACACAGGAGAAACAGTCATTTAGAGTGTCTGGAAATGGTCCCAACCAAGGACACACAGCAAATAAAATTCACGCAGGAAAGTCTGTTAAAACCTGGTAACAATAGCGAGTCTAGTATTTCAGCAGAGGCATACTCCCTCCTTCTCTCCTGAGATCAGTGAGATGGCAACTCTGCTGCAGAAGGTGCCGATGGAAAACGGGATTCCCTCTCCCTCAGCTCCAGGCCAGAGGGCTTTCTTTCCAGGAGGAGCAGAGTGTTAGCACTTTTTTTTTTTTTTTGTCTTTTGTCTTTTTAGGGCTACACCCGCAGCATATGGAAGTTCTCAGGCTAGGGGTCAGATTGGAGCTGTAGCCGCCGGCCTACACCATAGCCATAGCAATGGGAGATTCAAGCCGTGTCTGTGACCTGCACCACAACTCACGGCAACGCCGAATCCTTAACCCACTGGGCAAGGTCAGGGATTGAACCCACAGCCTTATGGTTCCTAGTCGGATTGGTTTCCCCTGTGCCACGACAGGAAATCCATTGTTAGCACTTTTTATCCTGCCCTCAGACACCTGTTGGTGAGGCTAAGTTCCAGGCAAATGTCACCGAGAGGTGGGGCTACTGTTCTTCCACTGACCACCGCACCCGCAGCATGAAGGCTTCACCGTGGGTATGCTGTCTCTGAGAGTACTGGAGCCCAGAAGCTAGGGACTTGCCTCGACTTGTAAGGTGGGGGCTCCTTGCAGGAGAGGCGGGCTGAAAACACCAAGATTACGGCCCCATCTCCACCAAGAGCTCAGCTCCTTCAGGACAACACCACTCAGAGAGAAATGGCTCCTTAGCCCCACACTCGGGTCCAGAGCCCTATTTGATATTGTGCCCAAGAGAAGAAGCAGGGGATAACGCAGACAGGTCCTCATCTCTTCCCAGAGGAACTGAATTTACTTGGAATAGAACGTAGAGAAGTTCAAGCCTGAGGACACTCTCGAGTACAGGGAAAGGCAACTGGTTAAAGGCAACTGGGAAGACACCGGTGCATTCGTTGGATTTATAGCCTGAACTGTAAACCAGCTAGTATAGTGACCCATCGACCTAGGGTGATATTCCTTTCAAAGTAGGCTAAATTTGGAGAGTTTCATCTGTGGAGTCATTTATACCTCAAGGTATTTTATAAGAGGGAAAAAAAAAGCGGCAGAGTAATCGACCTGCATTTAATGGAGTTTAACGGCTGGCTGTGGGCAGGGGAAAAAGTAGTCAACGAGGGTGCTGGCGAAACCTCTGTCAGTCTTAGATGACAGCAGGTACACACGCTTCACCGCCTGAGAAGTGAGGTGGGAGGCTTATCACCGTGGAAGAGGGAGACAGGCTTCACTAAAGTGATTCAGCCAGTCACTGAGCAAAGAGCCACGAAAAGCCACAAAGGAGACGGCAATACTGAGCTGCTGCAATCTGCTATCCACCATATCTAATTTCCAACAAAACTGCAAAGAAAGAGAAGTGCGACATGTACACTAAGGAAAAAAGCAGATAGAATAAACTGCCTGTGAAGCAACCAAGTGTCAGATTTCACAGGCAAAGCAGTCAAAGTAGCCACCAAAAATATGTTCAAAGAACTAAAGAAAATCGTGATTAAAGAAGTGAAAAATGGAGTTCCTGTCATGGCGCAGCGGAAACCAATCCGACTAGGAACCATGAGGTTGCAGGTTTGATCCCTGGCCTCGCTCAGTGGGTTAAGGATCCGGCGTTGCCGTGAGCTGTTATGTATGTCACAGGTACAGCTTGGATCTCCCATTGCTGTGGCTGTGGTGTAGGCTGGTGGCTGTAGCTCCGATTCGACCCCTAGCCTGAGAACCTCCACATGCTGTGGGTGACGCCCTAAAATGACAAAGGACAAAAAAAAAAGAACTGAAATATGACAATGTTGCATCGATCAGGAGATATTAACAAGGAGATAGATATTATTTTTAAAAAGAGCAAAATGGAAACTCGGGAACTGAAAGTACAATAGTGGAAATAAAAATTTCACTAGAGGTGTTCAATAGCATATCTGAAATGACAGAAGAAAGAATTCACGTACGTGAAGAGAAATCTATAGCCTATACAATCAAAAAAACAGAAATAAGAATGAAAAAACTGAGCTAAGTCAGCAGTATTTCTGTGCACTTGCAATAAACAATCTAAAATGAAATTAGGAAAACAATTCTACTAACAATAACATTAAAAGAATATAATACTTAGAAATAAATTTAACAAAAGCATGCAAACTTTAAACTTTTAAAACTGTAAAACAATATTGAAAGAAATTTTAAAGAGTTTAAATAAATGGCCAGCACCCCATGTTCATTATCAGAAGGTTTAATATTTTAAGATGGTAATATTCTCCAAATTTAGGTACAGATGCAGCATACTTCCTGTCAGAATTGCACTTGACTTCTCTGTAGAAATTGGTAAGCTGATTTTAAAATTCATATGGAATTTCAGTGAACCCAGAATATTCACAACCATGTTGAAAAAGAAGAAAAAAGTAGGAGAAATCACACTTTCCAATCTTAAAACTTACCACGAAGTAATAAGTACATGGTAGAGTACTAGCATAAGGATAGACATGTAGATCAACAGAATAGAGTCAAAAGCCAGAAATAACTCATGTGTCTATGGTCAAATGACTTTAAGCAAGGATGCCAGGACCACTCAACTCAGGAAAGACTAGTCTTTAAAAAAAAAAAAATAGTGTTGGAACACATGCACAGGAATGACGCTGGACCCCTACCCCACATCACATACAAAAATTAGGTCAAAATGGATTAAAGGCTTAAATCTAAGAGCTAAAACTATAAAACTCTTAGAAGAAAACAGGGATAAATCTTTATGGACTCAGATTTGGAAATGGATTTTTAAATATGATACTGAATCACAAGCAACAGAAGAAAAAATTAGTAATTTGAACCTCTTCAAAACTGAAAGCCTTTGTGTTGCAAAAGACACTATCAAGAAAGTGAAAAGACAACCCACAGACTGGGAGGAAATACTTGCAAATCATATATCTGATTAGGAACTTGTATCTAGAAAACATAAAGAAATCTTTCAATGTGATAATAAGAAAAACAGCCCAATTTTTAAAATGGACAAAGGACTCGAACAGACATTTCTACAAGGAAGAAATACAAATGACCAATAAGCACATGAAAAGATACTTGACAGCATTAGTCAAAGGAACAAAAATCAAAACTACAATGAGATTCCACTTCACCCCTAATAAAACAGCTATAATTAAAATGTCAGATAATAACAAGTGTTGGTGAAAATATGGCAAAATTGGAACCCTCATATACTGCAGATGGAATGTAAAATGGTCCAGCCACTTTGGAAAGCAGTCTGGTAGTTCTTCAAACAATTAATCACAGAGTTATTTTATGACCCAGAAATTCTACTCCTAGTATATACCCGAGGGAGTGAAAACATACGTCCACACAAAAGCTTTACGTAAAAGATTATAGGAGCGTTATTCATAATAGCCTAAAGGTGGAAACAACCCAAATATCCATCAGCTGGTGAATGGACACACAAAAGTGATATATCATACCAAGAATAGTGTTAGGCCACAAAAGCAATTAAATATTTATACATGTTACAACATGGATGAACTTTAAAAACATGCTGAGTGAAAGAAGTCAGTAACAAAAGACCACACATAATATGATATCTTTAATGTGAAATTTATGAAGACACAAAGTAGAGCAGTGGTTTACCGAGTCTAGGACAGACAAAGGGGATAGCTAAAGGGTATGGGGATTCTTTCTGAGGTGACGAAATTACTCTAAAATTAACGGTGGTGATCGGTGCGTGTATTTGTGAATACACCAAAAATAATAACAGTAAAACCTGTATTAGTTTTTTAGGAATACCATGACAAAACACCACAGAAGCGATGAATTAAACAACGGAAATGGATTATCTCAGTTTAGAGGCTAGAAGGCCACGAACAAGGTGCTGGCAGGACTGGGGTCCTCTAAACCCTCCCTCCTTGGCTTGCAGATGGCCTCCTGTGGCGCTGTCCTCCTGTGGCCGTCTCTGTGCAGGAGCACATCTGGTGTCTCCCCTTTTTTTATAAAGACATCAGCTACACTGAATTAGAATCCCACTCTAATGGCCTTACTGCATTTCATTTTATTCACCACGCCACGGCACAGGGAGTTCCCGGGCCAGAGGTTAGATCTGAACCACAGCTGATATATCATACCAAGAATAGTGTTAGGCCACAAAAGCAATTAATTTTAGAGTAATTTCGTCACCTCAGAAAGAATCCCCATACCCTTTAGCTATCCCCTTTGTCTGTCCTAGACTCGGTAAACCACTGCTCGGTAAACCCACAGCTGGGGCACTGGATCCTTTTAAACGACTGTGAGGGGCTGGGGATGTAACCTGTGTGCTGGTGCTGTAGACATGCTGCCGATCTCACTGTGCCACAGCAGGAACTCCCTAATGGCCTCATTTTAAATGATCATCTCTTTATAAAGACCTTATCTCAAAATATGGTTACATTCTGAGATCTTGCAGATTGCAACTTTCATATATAAATTTTGAAAGTACGTCATTTTTCCAGAACATCATCAAACTGTATACTTCAAAGTGGTGAACTGTGTGATCTGTAAATTCTATCTTAAAAAAGCTGTTTTAAAAATAGTGTAAGAATACTCTCTTAATATGATTAAAAAATCTTTTACTAAAGCCAAAATTATACTTAGTAGAGAAACATCAGTCATCCTCCTTAAAAGCAAAATCCTGATATTAGAGAACATTTGGGATGAAAGCTGGAATGAATGGATAACAGGGTAAGAGAAGAAAACGGTAGTTATAAACTCTGGAAAAAAAGAAAACTGTGTGAGAAAGATGAGGAACTTCCCATGACATTACACCGGGCCCTGCCCTGCAAGGTGTCACATCTAGTCATAACTTTGATTCGATCACTTATGCAATTTTTTGAGCAGCTACTATGTGGAAGGCACTCTTCTGGGTACGTGGCAAACATTAGTAAACAAAATGAAGATCTCTGCTTTCATGGAGCTTACAATCTAGTAAGGAGTAGGGCTTCAGACTGCAAACTGAGACGTAAGTAAATAAATTCAATAGGTTAGAAAGTGCTAAGTAAGTGCTATTGAAAAATTACAGATTTAACAGAATGAAAGGACCTAAAAATTCTAAGAAGAGGGATGAGGTGGGCAGGGTGAGAAGAGGGCGAGGGTGTTGGGCAGACAAGTATTTAGGAGAAGAGTGTAACATTCTGATATGACAGCCCTGGTGGAGACCCGAAGGAAAGAGTGGGTCTGGGGTACTTGACAGACAACAGGAAAATCGACCCAGCTGGAAAGACGTAAGCAAAGCAGAGAGTGGTAAGAGACTAGATCAGAAAGTGGCGAGAGCCAGATCATGCAGGGCCTTGAAGGGCATTGTGATAAAGACGTGGGCTGTCACTCCAGGTAAGCTCATGAACCGCTGCCAGGCTGTGAGCAGAGGAGATACAGGCTCTTCCTTGCATTTCAGAAGGAGCCCTCTTGAGTGGACTAAAATTACCTTCACTACTAGTTCAGACTAAATTCAGCACTCAGCTACAGTCAATGACTAATATCCTAGAGACCTGTTCTTCTTAATTCTTAAAAGCTAAACGACCATTCAGCTTAACCTGTGGTTTAATATTATTTACTGCTCTAAGTTCTGTTGAGAAGAAAAAGACATTGCAGACTTTCCTCCTGGATATTTTTGTTTTAGAAGCAACTTCTGAGCAAATGAACACATGCTACACGCTGGTCAAAAGCCAAGGGCAGGTCCCTACAGATGACTTTGGGTACACACTTCTGCTCTAGGAGGGGAGTGGGAAGTGGCTTCTACCTGAGTTCTGGTCAACACACCATGCATCCACCTGTGCATCCAGCCACTCATTCAAATCCTGAAGATAAAGGGCAGTCTGGGCCTCAAGATGCGGGGGGAAAGACTTGGCGTTACTCCCACTTGTCCGTGGGCTCGTGTGAACAACGCATCTAAAGGAGAGCTACAGGGAGTTCCCGTCGTGGCTCAGTGGTTAACGAATCCGACTAAGAACCATGAGGTTGTGGGTTCGATCCCTGGCCTTGCTCAGTGGGTTAACAATCTGGCGTTGCCATGAGCTGTTGTGTAGGTTGCAGACATGGCTCGGATCCTGCGTTGCTGTGGCTACGGGCGGTTACAGCTCCTGTTAGACCCCTAGCCTGGGAACCTCCACATGCTGCGGGTGTGGCCCTAAAATGACAAAAGGCAAAAAATAAATAAATAAATAAATAAATAAATAAATAAATAAAGGAGAGCTACAGCACACTGCAGTAGCACTAAGAGAGACGAGGGCCCCAAAGTGCTCGCTGAGGCGCTTATTAGTGGGGGGGCGGGGGCGGGGGCGGGGGGGAAGGAGTGCTGGGAAGGATGACAGAACTCAGGACAGGAAGTGGGTCGTTTTGGTTAAGTCGGCGTGATAAGATGGTTGAGCAGCTGTACGGAGGTTTGAAAGGGCACGCTTTGCTTTGTAGGAACTGCACAGAGAGAGCGCGTGAGCTCAAGAGTGATCCTAACCTCACATGGCCACAGGAGCCAGAGGTAATATGAATGAGTGGAGGTGGCTGAGTCCTGGGAAAGTCCAGAGAGAGCAGTGCGGACTGTGGCAAACTAAGGAGAGCATGCTTTGTTCAAAAAGGACAACCCCTCCGTGGCTCCAGAAATCAATGCTGGGCAGGACCTAGCATTCCTATGAATTTTAATTTTTCAACAGAAATCCAGATCTATGTTGAGGTGCGTGTGTATGAAATTGCTAGTAATTCTGAATGCTTTAAAGTTATAATAACGAAATCTACTGTGCCCTCTTTCCTCTCCCCTCTCCAAAATCTGTGGCTGAGTTCAAACTGAGAGCTATCAGTGCACTCCCCGGTATCCCGGCTGAGGTGTTCTGCTGTACGGCACCTTAAACACATGGTGAGGTGGTTCTAAGCCTCAGTTTCCACATCTGTGACAATAACAGTTATTATTCCCATTTATTTAAATCACAGGATTTTTTGTGAACACTAAATGAGGAAACTTATGTACAGCTAGATCCTACTGAAAATGCTGCTTTGTTAATAAAGTTGGCTTTGATATACTTTTATTAAAATATACTGCATATCCATATAAATCATTATAGTACATTACCTATAATGAATCATTTCAATACACTCTACACCCACACATATTTTCCCTCCACCAATGAGAGCTCAAGAACAGGCTGCATGGAAATTAAGTTCTTTAAATAAGTTATTATGATCATTTTTTGTAGCGGAATAGAGACAGTATTAGGCAAGTAAAATCTGTAGCAAAGTAGAATTAATCTCTTCTTGCCTTTTGCCCTTATGCATTATTTCCCCATATACGAAGAATATTTTCATATATTACGAGTTGTGATTAAGTACTTCTGATGATGGAACAAAATAAATTCACATTCAGGAAAAAAAAAGAAAAAGAATAGGCTGCATGGAAGATACTGACCAAAGCATACAGTTTACTCTGCTGTTAATTCCCTTTGCGCCACCTATTTTCTATTCTGGCAAGCAGAGTTGACCCATAACAGCTGACCAAGGTTGGGGCAGGTAACACTGTTGGGTGCCCCTAAGAGTAGCAAAGACAGATGTCGACCAACATGCTGAAATGCAGGAAGCTTCAAGGAAGTGGCTGCAGCTCAGAGGATGCAGAGGGGCAGGTAACTGGGTCTACAGCAGACCTGGGGAGGCATGAAGAACGTCCTTGAAACCCAGGAGCATCAACCAGAAATCCAGTTCAGGGACACTGGTAGAAACTGTGATTAAAGACACATGATGGTCTCAGGGAATTTGAAAAGAACAGAACAGCAATCACTAATGAACAATGTATACTGGGATCTCAAGAAGTATGCCCCTGAGATCTTTGAATTAAATGGGATTTATGCTGAGTGTTTAGCATAGATCCTGGCCCCAAAAGTGACCTTTTATTACTGTTTCCTTGACACAAGTAGATTAGAAAGTATGTAACAGAAGACGGTAAAATGCGAGGCTGAAAAGGTAGATGGCCAGAGACCAGACCACATAAGATCTTAGAGGCTTTGCTACGGAGTTTAGAATTTCTCCAAGGAGCTGGGAATGCACTGGAGGATTTTAAGCAGTGTATTAACCACCTCCATTAAATGTGATATATAAAGAATAGCTTACTATTTTCACTCAAATATAGAATGATTGACATGAAGCTGAAATAGAGACAGTGGATTTTTCAGTTCTCTCCAGTGTGACAATGCACACGCCGACTGTGATCTTTAGAATCTGCCTTTAATTAACAGCATATGTCCCAGGGGAGAAATGAAGCTCAGGTTCCATATGCTCTCCCAAACAATGCCTCTGCTTCTGAACTGTGAATACTGATAAATGCTCTAAGATAGCATCAGCAGAAGACAGGACTAAGACACTTCAGAGGAAAAATGCCATCTTCACATACCTGAACCTCCACCTCGTTAGGAGACAGCAGAAGTGAATCCAAGGGTGTATTAGTTATGATTCCTGCTCTTTGAAAGCAACAGCTGAGAGAGGCAGGACAGGGCAAGAAGTAGGTAGTGGGAGAGAAGAAAACTGCATTTTGTTGACAGAAATAGCTTCTGGATAAGGTCTAACCTGCACATACTAAATGGTCCCAAAACAGTAGTGGAGGAAATATTTTCTAACTTTTGGTATGAAGAAAGTCTCAGCACTTTGCCTCACTTTCTCTCATTATTTCTAGGTGGTAGCATAAAAATAAGAGAAGGTGAAATGCCTTCATGAGATAATCTCCACAGCCGTTCTTAAACTTCCTAGCCCCAGAATCACAAAGGGCACAGGGAACTAACTTTGAGTGAGTACTTGCTAACCTGCTCTCTGCTGAGTATTTTCCTTACAGGAAACCCAGAGGATGGTTGAGTCTTTTTCTACCTGTCTCTTCCCTCCACTGCCCTCACTGCTCATCCGCACACAACCATTTGTCATTATCTCCCTAAGGCAGAACAGTTTCGAAAATGATCAATGGCCAAGTAGTCGCACAACGAGCATCTTTTGTTTTGTTGTGGTTGCCCCAGTGCAATGCCCTAGAATCCTGTGGTGACTTCTGGCATCCATAGCTGGGTTGTCTTCCAGTTGATGCCTAAAACAGTGAGAAACTGACCTTAACAAACTCACTGCTGAAGCTATAAGAAACAAGATAAATCCAACTGGAAGAGCCCGAGATTGGACAGGACCCCTGCAGAGGAAGCAGGAGAGCCTCCTATTCTGTCCTTTCGCTCCAGAGTGACTGCAGGCGAAACTCCTGGGAAGCGTCTGGGGAAGTCAGTGTAATGTTTGAACTTATTAAAATCTTTGAGAAGGTTTCTCCCTCTGCCTCTAGTTTAGATGGGTCTCAGCTGGCAAATAAAAATTTCCTCACGTTCCTTCAGATAAAATGGTCTCTGTGTTCTTTTAAATCACCGAGGACCCCAAGAGGCCGTGACCACTGAAGGGTTTGGCTTTGACTTTAACACGCCGTTCAAATATGAGTAATTAGTATGGGGATAAGAATTATCTTTGAAGACATACTTCAGGAATGTGCTGTGATGGAAGCTGATACATTATCTATCCTCACCTCATCCTTAGTAATAGAAAGTGGACCTTGCTGGGGGCATCAATATGCACGCTGCCAAACTACTTTTCCCAGCATCACTGTAGGAAAGAGGTGGCCAGGTAGCTAGTCCTGGATGAAGCCTTCAGAAGGGCTGCTAAATCAGGCAGGAGGCTCTTTTGTATTTTCCAATTCCTCCTTCTTCTTGCCTAGAATATGGACTTGATGTCTGGAGATATTGTGGCTTGAAGTTGGAAGTCACATGCTAATAACGATAGGACAAAAAGATAGAAGCAGCCTAGGGCACAGATTGTGTCAGAGAACCGCAATAATAACTATAGAAAGTCAACCTCCAGACTGCCTGTATGTGAAAGAAAAATAAACCTCCATCTTGTTAAACCATGTTATTTCAGGTTTCTGTTATTAGCCCCCAAATACAGTTCCTAACTGATTCATCTTCCGCGTGGTAAAATAAGAAAAGCAGAGCAAAAAATATTCAATCAAGATGTGGGGGAAAAAAGAACATTTTAAAACTGCCTGGTTTTCAGAGCGCAGTACATTAGTGGGGAGAGAATTATTAGACTGGGATCATGAGGTAACTTTGATGTCCAAGTTGGCCAGTGGAGAGGGTTTCTTGTAGGAGAAAGCTGCAAGAATCCAGCACATTTTACCTGTGGCTTTCAAACACTTTGCCCTTTACAGCGATTATAATTATAAGCCTGCATTATTTATCAACACTGAATTTGTCTGGTCTACAGGAGAAATGACAGATCCTTGGAAAGCGTTTCCCACATGGGATCTAGGTGACTTCTGAGTCTATTTAATGAAAAATGAAATGAGACACCATGACAAGTTTAAGTTCATTCAAGTCAACATCATGCTAGTTTCTCCAGAAGAAGCAGGAAAAGAGACCAGCAGAGAGGAAAGAAATAAAAAGCTCTTGGCTCTGCTTTCCTAATTACCCCTAATCCACTAAAAAGCTGAAACATCTTACATATGTTAATTAATTAAGCCCCCTACTAGTTAAGTGACGAATCCCGGAAGAGGCCTCCAGGCCAGAAGTATGGACTGTGACAAAACACGGTGGGCTGGAAAGGAAGAGCCTGGTGAAGCAGGCAGTGTCTGAAGTCTCGGGGCGGTCAGCGAAGGCAGAGAGAAGCACCATAGCAATGAAAGTACAGGTGGGCACAGAGAGCTTCTAGAAGTCAGCATGCGTGAAGCCAAGGACCATCTCTTCTTCACCTGCTCTCCATCCAGTTTCTACCTTCCGCCTCACAGCAGAACAGCTGTATCGCACACTAATGTCAGAATTTCTCATCTTCTGGAAATCTTGTAAGTTTCACCTGTCCTCTTTCAACCACCATTAGCACATACACTTATCAAAACTTATCATCTCATGGTATTGCGTTGTTTTTATGCTTCTCAAATTGTGTTCTTCTGAATCATAACGCAAAAGACATTTGAATCAGCCATGATGCTTGGGGCTGCAAATAAAACTCAACGGAAAGCGGCTTAAACTGTAAAAGACATTTATTGCTCCTGGTGCATTTAACTGAGGCGTTTAAAGGCACATCAGTTTCAAGCACTGACTCAAGATTAGGACCGAGGCTCCCTTTGTCTGCAGTTCTCTTGGTATTATCCCCTGTCTTCTCTTTCCTCTGGCTGATTTCTAGCGTATTAACAAAGCGCTACAGCAGTCCCTGGTGACACTGCTATAGGTTAGAGTATCTGAAGAAAGAGGGACCCTCTTCTCCATGTAACGCAAACGCCCTGAGCTTGTTTTGCCCTGATGGACAAAAGTAAGTTAGGAACCCACTTCTGAGCAATGCTCATTCTGCCCCAAGAAATAGGATATGGCCAGCCTAGGCCAAATTGTGCTGTGATAACAACCCTAACATCTCAATGGCTTGCAAAGCAACAGAGGTCTGCTTCTCAATCAGTTGTGTATTGGCAGTTGTGGAACAGCTGAGACTTCATCCAAGTCCTTTTCATTCTGGGACGAAGACTGAAGGAGCAGCAGTTTCTACAACCTATTACTCTTATGGCAGAAGGAAAAGTGTGATAGCAGAACCATACACTGGCCCTTAAAACGTCCACTTGGAAACAGCATGTGAAAAATTCCACCTGCATTTTATGGGGCAAAGAAAATCACTGCCTGCGTGTCCTGTCAGTGGGATGGGAATAAGATCTTTCAGTAGGATCTCATCTTAGATGAGATGAGCTTGATATATTCTGAACATAATATATTCTACTGCAAACAATGTATGCTGATTGGCACAAAGTAGGCTGCTCATCCCTAAACCAATTACCAGGTAAGGGAGTTAGGGTTATATTTGGGGGCTTGTATCAATCAAAGCCTACCCCCTAAGGGGAATGGAATCAAGCCTACCTGGACCACGTGGTATTCACTTTACCTAACAATAAATAGGGCAGACTGGAGCCTCGTTTCACAGACAAGAAAACGAAAGCTTATAGTTGAACCTGTTAAAAATTGAAGAGCCAGAATTCAAGCCAGGTTACCTAAGCAGATGTCAATCTTTTCTATCAAAGGCTTTGAATACGGCACTACTGTGCTTAAAAAACTTTCTTACCTAATTTACCAATTTTATTAACAAATGTAACTGCCAGGGGCAGGGATCATACTGGAGATTCTCTATTCTTCCCATATGGTCAACAGCTACCAATTAATTCATACGTTATGGATTTGAAAACCCCATAATTTGGAGACAAAGTTAAAAGGAGGATATGCTTCATCTAGGAAAACAAGCATCCTCAAACAATGCAGTTACCATATGCATTAAACAACCTTCTAAGAGATCATTTTGACCGTATCTAGCAAAAGCCTTAAGATGTGGCTATAGATTGACCAAGCAATTCTACATATAGAAACTTCTCATGAAAATAACCACCACGAGTGAAAAAGTTAACACAAATAATAACCTACAAGAATATTCAATGCAGCAAAACGTTTAACTTCATATAATTAATCTTAATAGCTAACAGCATGGGATTTGCTAAGTAAACCAGGTAACATGAACGCAACAAAATACTATATAGCTATTAAAAAAGAATCTCATAGGAGCTCTCCTGTTGTGGCTCAGAAGGTTAAGGACCGGTCACTGTCTCTGTGAGGACGCGGGGTTGATTCCTGGCCTCGCTCAGTGGGTTAAGGGTCCAGCATTGCTGTAAGATGCAGCATATGTCTCCGCTTAGATCCAGGGTTGCCATGGCTATGGCTGACTGCAGCTGGAGCTCCAGTTCGACCCCTGGCCTAGGAACTTCCACATGCAGAAGATGCGGCCTTAAAAAGAAAAAGAATCTTATAAACAAATGGGACCTAATTAAACTTTAAAGCTTTTGCATAGCAAAAAGAACCATAAGAAAAAGGAAAAGGCAACCTACAAACTGGGAGAAAATACTTGCAAACAACGCTACTGACAAGGGATTGATTTTTTAAATATACAAACAGCTCATGCAACTTAATATAAAAACATAAATAAACCTAATCCAAAACTGGGCAGAAGACCTAAACAGACATTTCTCCAAAAATAAATATTAGAGAAATGCAAGTTAAAACTACAATCAAAGATCACCTGACACCAGTCAGAATGGCCGTCATTAAAATGTTGGAGAGGATGTGGAGAAAAGGGAACACTCCTACATTGTTGGCAGGAATGTAAGTTAAGTGCAACCACTATGGAAAACAGTTTAGAGTTTCCTTTAAAAATGAAAAATAGTTGCCATTTAATCCTACAATCCCACTCTTGGGCATATATCTGGAGAAAAAGATACATGCACTCCAATGTTCACAGTGGCACTATTTACAATAGCCAAGACATGGACGCAACCTAAATGTCTACTAAAAAGATGAATGAATAAATAATATGTGTGTGTGTATATATATATACACAAATAGATGGACCCAGAGATTATCATACTAAATCAAAGCCAAATATCAGAGGATATCACTTATAAGTGGAATCTTAAAAAAAAGATGCAAATTAACTTATTTATTAAAAAGAAATAGATACACAGACATAGAAAACAGACTTACTGTTGCCAAATGGGATAGCGGGGTGGGGGGAGATAAATTAGGAGTTTGGAACTGATGTGTACACACTACTATGTATAACATAGGTAAACAACAGGAACCAACAATGTATCATAGGAAACTGTACTCGGTATCTTATAATAACCTACAATGGAAAAGAACTTGAAAAAAATATATGTATATAAAAATTATGCATAACTGAATCACTTTCTTGTACACTTGGAAAAAAAACAGTTTTTTAAATAAATTATACTTCGATTTCAAAAAACGAATCTTGGAGTTCCCATCATGGCTAAGTGGTTAACAAACACGAATAGTATCCATGAGGATGCAAGTCAATTCCTGGCCTTGCTCAGTGGGTTAAGGATGCGGAGTTGCAGTGATCTGTGGTGTAGGTTGCAGACACAAATCAGATCCCATGATGCTGTGGCTGTGGCGTAGCTACAGCTCTGATTTGACCCTTAGGCTGGGAACGTCCATATGCCGTGGGTGTGGCCTTAAAAAGACAAAAGACAAAATAAATAAATAAATAAATAAATACCTGGATATTTAATTACATAGAAAGAAATTTAAATCGTTGTAGCACAAATTGTCATATAGCATATGCAACATGTTTTCTTTTGTATGTATGGAATTATAGAAGATTTGGGTTTTTTCTTTTTGCTTATGTTTATATCCAAATTTTCTACATCAAATGTGTATAACAGTTATATGAAGAAAATAAGAAATGAAATTTCCTTTTTTAATGTCACCCTCCAAGAGAAGCTATGTGAAGCAGATGAGATTACCATCTGCAGAAGTAATAAGTTCAAGAATGTGTCGCTAATTAGACTACAGTTCTTCTCATATATGGCAGAGGAGATTAAAATATAACTCAAGCCCTATAATCCCTGACACGCAGTTCTGTCACAGCCCAAGGAAATGGGTCTAGAAAAATGAGAAATTCTGACTGAGATGTTCAGTGTGACTCTAGCATTGCCCACAGGGAAGGCTTGCAATGCATCACAGAGTGAGATAGAATTTTTCCCAAAGAGATGATAATTTATCACAATGTTCTTAGCTAGGTGCTTAAGAATTTCAGATTCCTCTTATTTTCACTCTGTACTGATCCACCAACCCTCTGTCTGAAGTTACTCTTTAATCAAGAAGCAGTGCCCATGTCAATGACACACGGTACTTTTCCTGACTGGTGGCGCTCCTACTGAATATGGCTAGGTAACAATTCTGGCCATGCCAGTTTGGGGTGGGAATTTAATCGGCACCATTGTGTTAGCCAAGGGCATTTCAACCCCGGGTGAGTTAACTCCATCAAATGGAAGACCCATGAAACAGCTTCTTTTTTTTTATTAACATTTCCATTTTCTTTTCTACTCAAAAATTCTCAGTGCAATCAGATGTTTCGGCCAATGTTTCTAAAATTTGATCCTTGGGTTCCCTAAAATTTATACAGAGGAGTGGCCGGTGCTCAGCGATCTATTTTAAAAATTTGATTTAGCATTACAGAAAGGAAAATGAGACGTGTGCTTCCTTCACAATCTGTCTATACTTCCACCTACCACCGCAGTAAAATTTTTACTATAGTTTCTGGCACATCTGCATGTTTACATCCTTGTGCCTTTGCCCAGACTCTTCCTTAAGTCTTGAGCCTTTCCACACCATTTGTCAAAATCCTTCTCAACCACCAAATCGCAAGTGGAAAAAAATTCTCTTCCCATGAATTTTTTAATTGAAAACTCTGTTAAAATCTTATAAGCAAGACTGTAAGCTCTGTAAAGGGAGACACTTTATTTTGTTCATTTCTGTATCTCTACTACCTTCTGAAAAGTGTCTTCTATTAGCAGGTAATGCAAATTACATCAATGAATGTTATTATCTTATTCATAGCTTCTCCCTATCACCTGACTGCATGTTTATTGAGAGCAGAGAAGATCAATATTAATTTGAACTACTCAAGGCATTGTGCAACAACGCATTTTTAACTTTTTATGCTAATAATAATTTTTAAACATATAGCTAAACATAGATGGCAGCTCCAGCCCAAATAACCCAGTTTTTATGTTAGCCAGCTTTTCCTATCTAGCAATTTTTAAAAAATGTATTTATGGACAAGCTAAAGATAGAGTGATTTCAAGGATACAAAATCAGATTTGTATTCTGAAGGTTACATTCCTCACTCAAAAGCCAAACTCTCAATGGTTTCAAGTCCAGACCCTAATTTAATGGATCAACTCAAAGAAACCTTCTAAAATACCAGTTGGAGAATGAAATTATCAAGCAACACTTCTTGCTGAAGCATAATACACCAGTATCATGAATATAACTTGCACTAGTTTTCAACATTTGTTTCATAAATGCCACATCCTAAGGCTTTCCATTATGATGGTCGAGATTACTGCATTTTTTTCCCAAGGGAAGTTAAAAAAAAGTGACAGAAGCACCAAGATTGTGCTAGGTGCCAGCACATACTTAGCTAGAATGTTTTTAAAAGAAAAATGGAAGGGATAAAAATGTAAATTGTGTTTCCAGATAACTCTACATTATTGAGCTGCAGAGGAAATTCTGACCCAAGACCTTTCCTGGTGTATCTCCGTCTCGTGCCCCTTTTCTGCAACACAGACACTTATTTGTGTAATTACAATACGCTTCTGGAGTTCAGCACGGGGTAGTAGAAGCTTGTAATTGCAAGTACCATGAACAACTTGAACTATGACCAGGAAGAGAGGAAACTTAAGACAACAAAGGGCAACACAGAGGAGTGTCCTAGGCTAAGCAAGGAATCACTCACTCAGAGGCTGGCAGCAAGCTTGCAGACCACTCAGCCCAGCTGAAGGAAGCTCAGACAGGCAAGGTGGCTGACACAGAGCTGGATACTGTAGCAAGAGTCTGCGCCCAGGGCGATATGCTGCCTCACGTGAGTGGTAGCCTCATAGCCCCCAGGTAGGTTGGAAATAGGACCTCAGCAGGATAGAACAGGTCACATGAAGGGGGAGTAAGGTTCCTGGGCAGACTGGAACTCATTGCCAGGCTCTGGATGTGGCAGGGACACAGTAATAAGCTCAGAAAGCCTGGCACAAGCCCTAAGGACTTGAAAATCACAGCCAGGATAAACAAGATATGCCCACTCACAACACTGCCCTTAGCACAGGGCACCAGGCTCTTCTCAGTGCATACCTGCTGGTCGGGATGGAGTTTCTGTTACAGGGAAAAGCCAGAACTGGAGCAGGACTTGGGGGCAGATAGAGTCATGAGTAGGTCCTAAAGACTGGAGTGGAGCAATAAGAGTGCCCACACAGGGAACGCTTACTGTGTGCCAGATTTTGCCCTAGTCTCCAAATGCATTACCTTGTACTACTACCATTAACACCACCACTCCATGAACATTAACTGAACACTTATTATGTGCCAAGTATCATTCTATGTGTTTTACACAGATCATCTTTTTTGTCCTTACAATTGCACGTGCTTAATACATTTTATCCCTACTTCCTAGATAAAGAAATTGGAATAAGTAACTGCATGTCTTGCCCCCAAGTCACACAGAGAGCAAGTGGCAGAGCTACGATTATAATCATGGCTTTTGAATCTGGAGTCCCAACCACTTCCTCATAATTTCATTTAACTCCTAGAGTAGCTCTTGCTAAGAGAAATTCAGGGTCAATGAAGCCGATCCCTGACCGGCCAAGGACATGCAGGACCTTCTGGGCTTCTCCTTCTACATCCCCAGGAAGGCACCTGGGTCACCCATTACACAAGTGATAAAGGCACAGTGAGGACGCGTGTCGCACATCTTGGATGCCAAGGACGGAGTACTTACACCAGGAATTGTCCCCGCCTCCTGCCTTACAGCCCCTCAGTTTTCATCTCCTCTCTTTCTCAGCCACCTCCCATAAATCTAGAATATACGTTTTTCTATCTTTCTTCTATATTCATTGCTGGAAAATGAATCTCATCCCAAATAAATCTTGACCCAAAGAGACACTCCCAGAAATTGGATGAAGTCAGCCTAGGAGGTTTCTGGAAGCTAGTAATGGCAAATGAATCTCTAAATTGCTGGTATTAATCAAATGCCGCCTGACTCTCCTCACTTCGCTGCGTTCCCACGTGACCACACCCACTCAGAGCCAACCCCTTTCCTTAACACCAGCTATTCTTAGAGGCGCCTGAGCTAAGATATAACAAGTTCCTGATCCACTGTGCAAGAGAAGGTAGCATTTAACTAGTGGAAGGAAGAGGGGTGGGCAGTAGTGAGCCAGAATGAAATCATGGAGCTACAAATGGCCTTAATGTGGGTGAAGGAAGGCAGGAAGGAAAGAATGCAGAAGTCACAGAAACAAGAGTCATCATAAACTTCAGGGGTTAAAATAAACATTACACCAGCTCCCTGAGAACACAGTTTGTGACTTTTGTCATTGCTTGGTGTTCAGGCAATCAGGCGCCAGACAAGGAACAGGTCCCCTACAGGCGGTGAAAGGTGTTGCAGCAGAAATAACACCAGCACTATTTTACAAGGAACCCTGAGTGTGTCAGGCATGGCAGCTGCGTAACCGGAACGGCACTTTTATCCTCAGAACAGCCCTGCAAGGGAGGCTATCCAAGTGCATCATCCACTCACATGGTTCCTAACTAAAATGACACAAAAAACTATACCTGAGACATACCCAGCCTATCGCTGTCGACATTTACCTCATTCCCACTCTCCTCCCTTCCAGGCAACCACTTGGATTTGCCTATTATTTATCTGTTTGGTTTCCTTCTTTCTGCAGAAACAAAAACTGAAAATATGTATTCTTATTTTCACTAAAGGCAGACAGTGTTACTCATATTCCTTTACACACAAGGAATCCAAACTTCAAATAGATGAACCGAGTCTCCCACTGGGCTGATCGCTGGCTGGTCAGCAATCCACCTGCTCTAGAGCCCACTGGATCCAGACCAAGGGTCAAGAGTCAAGAGACTCTGCTGAAAGGGAACCTAGCTTCTGGATAAGACTCAGTAGATTCAAATGCACGAAGATGTCCTGCCTGCCCTTGCTCTATGGTTCTAACAGATCAAGGCTCGAAGGTACCACTGTGCCTGGACCTGGAGGTTTTCATAGACTGTTCAGTCGTGGGCCTTTTGCAAGCTTCCTAGAAGAGAAAGGCTAGGTGGAATACGCACACCTAGGGTAAGGCTGTCAGAAAGAATTCAGGGTGCCCAGTTAAATTTGAATTTCAGATAAACAATGAATAATTTTTTGGTATATCCTGTAATTTTTTTCTTCCTTCCTTCCTTCCTTTCTTTTCTTTTCTTTTTACGGCTGTACCTAAGACCTACGGAAGTTCCTGGGCTAGGGGTCCAAATGGAGCTACAGCTGCAGACCCGTGCCACAGCCTTGGCAACACCGCATCCAAGCCGCATCTATGACCTACGCTGCAGCCTGAAGCAACACTGGATCCTTAACCCACTGAAGAGGCCAGGGATCAAACCTGCATTCTCACAGGGACAGTGTCGGGTCCTTAACCTGCTGGGCCACAACACAAACTCCAAAATGTCTCTTCTCTATTTTGTGACTTTTCATTTTGGCTAATAAACCTGGCAGCACTAGCAGAGGACAATGTTAGCACCTGGGCCCTTAGGTCTACAAAGGACAACCAGTCTAAGGACAGAAGGACGTAAGAGGGACCTGCAGAATGAGATGAGCTGGGACTCGTTCCTTTATAGTCATAAATCCCAAAAGCAGAAGTCTTCTGTTCTAGGTCCCGTGGACCTCAAGAATAGAAAAGAACATCTTGACCATTTCTGGGAATATAGTTTCCCAGTAATTCCTCAGCCCCAGTTAAAATGCCACCAGCCGGGCATGAGAGAGACAGTTACAGCCTAACCTAGCCAGCGGATTATCAGCACTTCTTTGACTCCTTTGCCACTATTAGCAGATATAAAATGATAATTCAGTGATGCCGCAGTTTCATTTTCTTGATTATTTTAGAAGTTAACATTCTCTCATTGGTGTAACATAAAACATTCTTTACTATTTGTGTTTTCCTTCCTGTAAAAAAAAAATCCCTTGTATCCATTTATATTAAAAATTTGAAGGGTTTCCATCATGTCTCACTAGTTAACAAATCCGACTAGTATCCAAGAGGATGCGGGTTTGATCCCTGGCCTCACTCAGTGGGTTAAGAATCTGGCATTGCCGTGAGCTGGGGTGCAGGTCACAGACACGGCTCAGATTCTGTGTTGCTGTGGCTGTGGTGTAGGCTGGCAGTTACGGCTCCAATTCAACCCCTAGCCTGGGAACCTCCATATGCTGTGGGTGTGGCCCTAAAAAGACAAAAAAAAAAAAATTTGAAAACTCCTCACATATTATCATAGATCTTAGATTGTTGTGTGTCATATTTGATAAAAAACATTTTCTTCCTTGCTTCTTATACTTTAATTTTAAATTTTAATTTACAGATATTTTCATGTTTATTTCCATGATTCTATCAACATGTTTTGCTTTGCAGTTGCTTCTAATACTTCAAAGCAATAGAAAGTTGCCATTCTTGTATGGATTTCATAAATGTTTAATTTTGTTTGACTTCCTACGTTTAAAAATATCAATTGACTCTTTAATGGTTCTCAAAGAGTGGCTTGAGAATTCTCTGCACCAGATTACCTATTTTGTTTTGTTTATTTTAATGCCCAATACCCATGACAAACCTAATTAAAATTTCTCTGGGAGAATCACAGAAATGTGTATTTTTAACCACCTTCTAGGTGTTCAAAATCACGTTTTAAAACCATATGAAATTTATTCTGAATTTATGTTCACGGGCAATAAACTGACTCAGAATAATTTAAGCCAAAAGGGAATTTATTGGAAAGACTGGGATGAGCTTACAGAGCTGAAGTGAAAGCTGATGAGCATGGCTTGGAGTGGGAATAGCCAGGCAGCTCTGGGGCTCTGGGCAGGAGAAACCACCCAGGGACATAAAAGGAGCATGGCAGCAAAACGAAGGCATCCTTCGTCCCTTCCCTACACCCCCGGAAGCACCAGCCTCGGGCAGGCACGTCTGCCCGCACACAGCAGGTAGTCAACACATGTTCCCTCCTGCTCCATCCAGTTGCTTGAGACAGACTCCGACTGTCCTGACTTGGGTGACAGTTACCCCTTGACCAGAAAAGGGCAAAGAGCCTTGACTCACAGTCCACACTGTACACACGGGAGGGAGGTTATTCCCTCAAGTGAAGACTTGTTATTACAGGAAGGAGGTCATAGATGTCGATGATTTTAAAGTAATTTTCCAGTATATCGTGGTACGAGGTACGGTTCTGGGCTGAACTTCCCCCAAACTATTCTCTAATTATTGCCAATATCACGTATTATTCATCCATCTCTCCAATCTTCCTATATGAAGTACTTGACTTAAACACAGGTTACAGGAGTTCCCGTGGTGGTGCAGCGGTAACCAACACAACTAGTATCCATGAGGCCATGGGTTCAATCCCTGGCCTTGCTCGGTGGGTTAAGGATCCAGCGTTGCCATGAACTGTGGTGTAGGTCACAGATGAGGCTCAGATGCTGAGTTGCTATGGGTGTGGTGCACGCCCAGCGTCTGCAGCTCTGATTCGACCCCAGCCTGGCAACTTCCATTTGCCACCGGCAGAGCCCTTAAAGAAAAACAAAAACAAACAAAAAAAAAGGTTACATTGTTACACCCAGCCACTCTTTACACTCTTTACCCCAATTTGCTTGCTACTCCATAAGTCTGTAACTCTGAGTTTGTAAGGCTAAATTCACCCCTACTTAAGACACAGGATTTCCCCATCGTCTTTCAGAACCATAAAGCAGTTAAAGGGGCTGCTCCGTGCACCACCTACAGGACTTCATGCGCTGCAAATATGCTCCTGGTTTAATGATCTTGTTCTTTGCAATGTAAACATCTTGCATTTCCCTCTAGGGTTAGACTGTGTGTTTCCTTCAGATATGTACCAGCCAGAGATTGATCAGAAGATAATATACATTTTCTTCCTTGAACTTCCCATTAAAGGTGATCCCAGCCTTCTTCATTTGAGTTCATTTTAAGAGATTTAAAGTTGGAGACAAATAGGAAGGCCCTAACAGTATGTACCTGTAATTTCTCAAGTTTCTTTAGTGTTCAAAGGAGCTGCTGCTGCTTAATATCCACCTAATGTTGCCTGAGCCCCCTGTTATATTTTATTTATTTATTGTGAGATATCCATATTTATTGGGGGACTTACCGTTCCTGAGGCTCCCTGGGAAATACTTCTATGCTGTACCAAGCCCATCCCCTGGGTCACTGTGTACTATCTCTCACTCTGGACCACTGCCCTGCAGTCCTCTCCAGATCATCTCTCACCATCTCACAGCCGCTTTGCGGGCTCTCACCACAGACTTTGTTAGCAGACACAGCCTCAAGCATATGGCCCCCGTTTGGTGTATACAGCCCACACCAGGAGGGCACAGACCCTGTCTTAACTCACCGTAGGCCAGCACATGCCAGCTATGATGTGTGAGACAAAATGATTCAAATCCCGAGAATAATGCAAAGAAAGGAAAATTGAAACTGCATCTCGGCACAACTCCTGGAATCTACAGGTCTGAAGCTGGTCTCCCTCCTGAGTACACACAGCTATATAGTTCAAGGACTGACTCACTTCTACCAAGAGGGCTTTATTATTTTTCGGGCTTTATTATTTTTCTTTTCCCTTTGAATCCAAGCTTTGACTTCCTTCAGCCCTGGAGAAAGGAGGAAGCGGAGCCACTGCCTCCCCTAATCCTAGGCTCTATTCATTTCTTCACCATGAAGAATCACAGTAAGAATAACCCGCCCCCACCCCACCCCCTGCTGGAGTCCAAACAAAACAACTGCAATGGCAGGAGATACATTCCAAACGGAAACAGACTCATGGACATAAAGAACAGACTTGTGGGGAGTTCCTGTTGTAGCTCATGGTAACAAATCCAATTAGTGTTTATGAGAATACAGGTTCGGTCCCTGGCCCTGCTCAGTGGGTTAAAGATCTGGCATTGCTGTGAGCTGTGGTGTAGATCACAGACAAGGCTCAGATCCAGAAGTGCTGTGGCTGTGGTGTTAGTGGGCGACTGCAGCTCCGATTAGACCCCTGGGAACTTCCATACGCTGTGGGTTCAGGTGGCACGTACGGGGAGTTTGGGATTAGTAGATGCCAACTATTACATTTAGGATGGATAAGCGAGACAGATTGGATTAAGATGGCGGAATAGAAGGACTGGAGCTAAACTTCTCTCCCGAAAAACAGCAAAACTACAAACAAATGCCGAGCAGCCTTCAACCGAATGGACTGTAAACTTCCAAAAAAGATATTCTACTCCAGAAGATAAAGAGGAGATCACATCAAGAGGTAGGAGGGGCGATTACACGATAGAAGCAACCCCATACCTCCCGGGTGGGAAGCCCCACAGACTGGAAAGTAACTGCATCACAGAGACTTAGCTACAGGACTGAGAGTTCTGAGCCCAATGTCAAAACCCCACGCCTGGGGATCGGGCACAGGGAGAAAGAGCCCCAGGAGCATCTGGCATTGAAGGCCAGCGGGGCTTGTGTGCAGGAGCTCCACAGGACTGGGGGAAACAGAGACCCCATCCTTGAAAGGCACACACAGACTTTCACGTGCACTGGGTCCCAGGGCAAAGCAGTCTCCAGAGGAATCCGGGTGGACCTTACTGCAATTCTTGGAGGATCTCCTGGGAAAATAGGGGTGGCTGTGGCTTGTTGTGGGGGAAGGACACTGGAGGTGAAGCTCTCGGGAACATTCATTAGCTTGCATTTCTCTGGAGGGGGCCATTTCTGGGAAAATCTGGTCCCTCCCATCAGCGCTGAGAAGCCCCAGGCCAAACAATAATCCAGGTGGGATCACAGCCCCACCCATCACTAAACAGGCTGCCTAAAGACCCCTCAGGC
>PVHT021183659.1:6190551-6237518 GCA_004024745.2 Catagonus wagneri
CAACCTCAGGAAACAAGAAAAAGCTCAAATAAACAACCTAATTTTACATCCAAAGCAGCTAGAGAGGGAAGAAGCCAGGTCATGGAAACAACCTAAATGCCCACCGACAGAGGAGTGGATAGGGAAGATATGGTACATACACATAATGGAATATTACTCAGCCATTAAAAGGAACGGAATAACATTTATAGCAACATGGGTGAACCTAGAAATTATCATTCGAAGTGGAACCAGTCAGACAATTAGACAGCAACACCCACTGCTACCGCTTACATGTGGAAACTAAAGAGACACAATGAACTTCTTTGAAGAACAGACAATGACTCACAGATTTTGGAAAACCTTGGTTTTTCAAATAAGACAACCTGGGGGGTGGGGGGATGCACTGTGGGTTTGGGACACAAAATCTATTGTATTGACTTATGATCTTTGTACACCTATAACTGAAATAAAATTCATTGTTAATATGAAAAAAAAAATAAATATAGGATGGATAAGCAGCGAGGTCCCACTACACAGCACAGGGAGGTAAATCCAGTCTCTTGGGATAGAACACGATAGCAGAGAACATGAGAGAAAGAATGTGTATACATATGTATGTACGACTGGGTCACTTTCCTGTACAGCAGAAATTGGCACGAAATTTTTAGTTTGTATTTTGTTTGTGTTTTTGCTTTTTAGGGCCACACCCGGGGCATATGGAGGTTCCCAGGCTGGGGGTCGAATCAGAGCTGCAGCTGCCAGCCTACACCACAGCCACAGCAACGCCAGATTCAAACCACATCTGCAACCGACACCACAGCTCACAGCAATGCCAGATCCTTAACCCACTGAGCAAGGCCAGGGATCAAACCTGCAACTTCATGGTTCCTAATGGGATTTGTTTCCACTGCACCACGATGGGAACTCTGGCACAGTATTTTAAATCAATTATACTTTAACTAAAAATAGATAATTGAAAAACTATATATATGAAAGTATAATTCTCTGCATGTTTATCCAATGAAAAGATGTGGTGGGGAGGGAGTAGTGAAAACCTAGCCCACGAGGAACCGTACCATACCAGCTAGAGCTCATGCCTATGCCTCATCCCGGAGGAAAGCGCAGAGCTGCCTGCTGCCTGTTGGGAGGGATCTCGTTTAGTGAAAACCTAGTGACAATATACAAGCCAACATATTTCCCAAGAAAAAATCGTGATTTTCCTAGAGAGACCAAATTAAATCTCTATGAAATAAAGAAAATGCCTTTTCTCTGTAAGGACACAGACCTACTAAAGACACTCCCAATTTCTGTTATGACAGAGTGCTTTATAGCCCAACCTCAAATCTGTGGCAGATTCTGAGTGATTTCACGGATTTACAGCTTCCCTGAGTAGAGCGAGTGGCATTTGTCTTATGTGTGTATGATTAGATATCTCACTAAATACTTAAGGCTTACATTTGCAGCAACATGGATGGAATTAGGGACTCTCATACGAGTGAAGTAAGTCAGAAAGAGAAAGACAAACACCATATGATATCACTTATATCTGGAATCTAATAGACCGCACAAATGAATCTTTCCATAGAAAAGAAAATCATGGACTTGGAGAACAGACTTGTGGTTGCCAAGAGGGAGGGGGAGGGAGTGGGGTGGTCTGGGAGTCTGGGGTTAATAGATGTAGACTATTGCCTTTGGGATGGAAAAGCAAGGAGATCCTGCTGTACAGTACCAGGAACTATCTAATCACTTGTGACAAATCTATATATGTATGCTTAACCAGGTCACCGTGCTGTACAGTCGAAAAATTGACAGAAAACTGCAAACCAGCTATAATGGAAAAATTAAAAACATAATACTAAAAAAAAAATACTTAAGGCTTAGAATAGCTTTTCCTAAGAAGAAGAAAAAAGCGAAAGCCTTAAATTCCCTGTCGAAGGATTGTGAGCAATACAGGGAGGAATTTGGTGAGAAAAAAGTTGAAAGTTCACACTGGCAAATGGTACTTTCCATAGCAAGATCCTGTCCAAGAAACAAATGTTATCCTGCTGCCAGCAAAGGCAGTTTTCCATCATCTTGGTTATACAGAGGCTTCTTCTTGGGCCTCAAAAGACTTACTCAGAGTTAAAGATGCAGAATGCCACAGGGAGCTGCTGACAACCAGGGCTGAAGGGAAGACTTTGATTTATTTCTTGCTGGCACTGCTTCACTTGAGGCTGCAATCCTGCAAAGCTTCAGAAGCAAGAGCCCAGGCGCCCTGGAGGGGGTGAGGTGGGGGCTCCATTTCAGATTTGTCATTTATAAACTGGGGGGCTGTAACTCTGAGCAAGTCATTTCACTTCTCTGTACACTAACTGGAAAACAGCACAGCTGACTGAGAACTGGAGCGTGGTTTCACAGTTTGCAAACTTAAATGACTGGGGGATTGACAGATGTGACCTCAGAACTGGGACTAGATTTAAACGCCCAGAGAAAGAAACACGGGACTCACCTTTACAAGTGAGGAGACCCTGCCTGCCAGGTAATCCTAGTGCCATGGCCCTCACTGCTTGTTCTTTTCATACTCTGTGCAAAAGTTTAAGTGAAATCCAGTCTAAATCTTTTGATAATATTTACCGCATTATGGAACTACTTCAAGTTGTGGCCAAGTCCTGCCCTCTAGCGGACTAAAAATTGCAATGTCTCTTATCATTAAACTATTTTTAAACTTTATAACAATTTTAATTGTTGGGTGACCTCTGCTGTTTTATTAGTCATGTCTTAGAATGTGAAACTAAACGGGACTTTAAAATTCATCTAGTCTGTCCCATTTCATAACTCAATCCTTCCAAAACTGTACCTGGCTCTTGCTTAAACACCCAACTTCCACGTAAAGACAGCAGAGTAAAACGAGACTATAGCAACTTCTTCCCACATCCGATGAAATGGTTATTTCTTTTTTCTTTTGCTTTTTTTTTTGGTTTTAGGGCCACACCCCAGGCTAAGGGTCCAATTGGAGCCACAGCTGCTGTCCTACACCACAAACACAGCAGCGCCAGGTCCAAGCCACGTCTGTGACCACAGCTCATGGTAATGCTGGATCCTTAATCCACTGAGCAAGGCCAGGGATCAAACCCGCAACACCTCATGGTTCCTAGTAGGATTCGTTTCTGCTGTGTCATGACGGGAACTCCAATTACTTCTTTAAGGCCAATAATTTATCAGCAGCAACCAGAAAGGAACAGTATTTGAACTACAGTATTCTAGGTTTGGTGGCCATTGACAAGAAAGAGTTTCTGATGAGACTTGAGGACAACTCCTAAGGCCACACTCATCTCCCCAAAACAGTCAACAAAACACTAGATGTTCAAAATGACGTTAATTAAAACAGGAATTGAAAGCTGCACTCAGTCCTTAAATCATACAGTGAAGGAGGGAAGACAAACTGGTCTCGGGCAAAGTGGGAATGATCAGGAGAATCCATCCGCACCATTTCAAGGAAGCTATATGCCAAGATACTCGCAGTTAAACATGAGCAAGATGAAAAGAAATAGTACAGAAAGTATGCAAAGGCACTCCAATGAAAAAATGATAACACATCGGGCAAGACAGAGACAAAACGAACAAACACCCTCAGGAGGAAAATAAAACTCAAGGAGAAATGCTGACTCCCTATCAGTGTTTCCTTACAGAGAAGAATTAATTTAGATACTAATTCAATAATTAATATATGAATTCAGTAAAACAAGACCTCAAAGAAAAATAATAAAACAATCGACTAAGATGGAAGTAGAGACTGCAGAGCTGAGGAAAACACAGAGAAATGAAGTCACACTGTTACAGACTTCATAAGTGAGCAATGGCAAAGGAAAGAAAGGTGGGACTGAAAACATTATGAAGAAGTCGCTGGAGATAATCATAGAAAGTGCAGAGTGAAAAGACAATGTGATTAAAGGAAAGATGAAAAACACATATTGAGAAAAAAATCGTCAAACATGAGGATAATTGGAATCCTTATAGAGGAAAAAAAAAATGAATTCAAAGACTTATCCTAGGAAGAATTTCCTGAAAGGAAGAACTGTATTCACAAGTAAGAAATTCACACTTTACGTCAAGAAAATTTGATATATTTTGGAGATTAACCCTTTGTCAGTTGGTTGTTTGGTTTGCAAAGATTTTCTTCCACTCTTTGGGTTGTCTTTTCTTTTTTTTTTAATGGTTTCCTTTGCTATGCAAAAGCTTTTAAGTTTAATTAGGTTCCATTTATTTATTTTTGTTTTTCTTTTATATCTCTCTCTTTTTTTTTAGGGCCAAGCCCACGGCACACAGAAGTTCCCAAGCTGTAGCTGCCGACCTACACCACAGCCACAGCAACACCGGATCCAAGCTGCGTCAGCAGATTCTTAACCCACTGACCAATGGCAGGGATCAAACCAGCATACTCCTGGATACCAGTTGGGTTTGTTACCGCTGAGCCACAACAGGAACTCCCTGTTTTTATTTTCATTACTTTAGGAAGTGGATCCACAAAGATATTGCTGTGATATATGTCAAAAAGTTTTCTACTTAAGTTTTCCTCTGAGAGTTTTATAGTGCCCAGCCTTACATTTAGGTCTTTAATCCAATTTTTGTATATGGTATAAGATAATATTCTAATTTCATTCTTTTGCATGGAGCTGTCCAGTTTCCCCAGCACCACTTATTAAAGAGACTGTCTTCTCTATTGCACATTCTTGCCTCATTTGTTGTAGATCAAGTGATCAGCCGCATGTGGGTTTATCTCTGGGCTTTCTATCCTGTTCCATTGATTGATATTCTTGTTTTTGTGCCAGTACCATACTATTTTGATTACTGTAGCCAGATGGACCCAGAAACTATCATACTAACTGAGGTAAGTCAGACAGAGAAAGACAGATATCATATGAAATCACTAAAATGTGGAGTCTAATAAAGAATGATTCTGGGGAACTTGTTCACAATCCAGAAACAGACTCAAAGACTTCGAAACCAAAGTTATGGATACCAAAGAGGAAATGTTAGGGGAAGGGATAAACGGGAGGGTGGGACTGACATATACACATTCCTATATCTGGAACGGATGAGTAACAAGGACCTACTACATAGCACGGGGAAATATAATCAATATTTTATAGTGACGTATATGGGAAAATAATCTGAAAAGGAATGGTTACACATACCAGTGTAACTGATTCACATTTCTGTACATCTGAAACTAATGCAACCTTGTAAATCAACTATACTCCAATAAAATTAAAATTAAAAAAATTCACAATTATATGCATGAGTAATAAAAATAATACAAATGAAAAAAAGAAACATCTGATACAGAATGATCAAAATCCTAGTTAAACTATCAACTGTTAAGGATAAAGAAAAAATCCCTCAGCCATTCAGGGAGACAAAGGCCTCATGAGGGGAAGAAACCAGGTGGATGTGGAGGCGCCCCACTCCCAGTCCAGCGCCCAGGGACAGCAGAGCACTGATGACGACCTTCCGGGACAAACTCTGGGCCCCACGGATGTTAGACCAAGTCAGAGTGTCACCAAGTGTGGAAACAAAAGACAGATATTTTCTGGAGTGAAAGAGTTCAGGAAATTTAATACCTATGAGCTCATTTTCAAACAAAAAAACTAAACAAAACTCCTTGACAAATACAGTTGACCTTTAAAAAAAATAAGTTTTGAATTGCTGGGGTCCACTTAGCAAACAGCTTTTTTTTTTCAGTAAATACATAAGAAAATATTTGGGATATTGGTGGCAATTTGAAAAAAACTCGCAAACCAGGTAGCCTAGGAATATCAAAACAATTTCTAAAAAGTTGTATCATGAACACTTAAAATATATGTAGATATTGGTCTATCCTCACATTGTCAATATAATTTTATACTTAATATAAAATTAACAGTGTTTTCGTTTTCTTACTCTTTTATCACTTTGCTTTCAAAGAATTACATTACTGTGCAGTGTGCCCCTGTCTCTCTCATAACTGGAGAAACTGTATCAGCCAAACATCCCAGGTAAACAGTTTTTTTAAAAATGTTAACAATGTTTCCAATACTATATTATGACTATGACTGGAATGCTGTATACACAAAAGTCTTCTAACAACACATCCATTACTGTATAAGCTAGGCTACCATAAAGCAATTCTATTGCTACTTCTTTGTCACCAAGGCACGAATTGTTACACCTGCAAATAAAGGTGACTTTCTTCTTCACATTATCCTTTCTTTTTTTTTTTATTTTTTTATTTTTATTTTATTTTTATTTTTATTTTTTTGTCTTTTTGCCTTTATGTAGAGCCGCACCTGCAGCATGTGGAGGTTCCCAGGCTAGGGGTCTAACAGGAGCTGTAGCCACCGGCCTACACCACAGCCACAGCAACACGGGATCCGAGCCGCGTCTGCAACCTTCACCACAGCTCACGGCAACGCCGGATCCTTAACCCACTGAGCAAGGCCAGGGATCAAACCCGCAACCTCATGGTTCTTAGTCGGATTCGTTAACCACTGAGCCACGAAGGGAACTCCTATCCTTTCATTTCTGATGTCTAGTATTACTAATACGTATAATATCTACAGTGTTTTATATAAAACAATATTAATGTAGGTGCTGACAATTTATCTTATAAATAGATGATGTAAACTTACTATACTGATAAATACAATACCGTACTGTAAATATACTTTCCTTATAATTCCTTTTTTGTCTTTTTAGGGTCACACCTAGGGCATATGGAAGATCCCAGGCTAGGGGTTGAATCAGAGCTACAGCCACCAGCCTACTCCACAGCCACAGCAATGCCAGATCCAAGCCACGGCTGCGAACTATACCACAGCTTACGGTAATGCCAGATCCTTAACCCACTGAGCAAGGCCAGGGATCGAACCTGCGTCCTCATTTGCTAGTCAAATTCGTTTCCGCTGAGCCACAACGGGAACTCCCTTTATGATTTTCTTAACATTTTCTTTTCTCTACCTATTTATTCTAAGAATATGGTATTCAATACATATAACATACAAAGTAAGTGTTAACCACCTGTTTATGAGTAAGGCTTCTGGTCAACAGTAAGCTAACAGTAGTTAAGTTTTAGGGGAGTCAAAAGTCCCATGTGACTTTTTAACTGCATGCACAGGGATTAGCACCTCTAACCTCCATGTTATTTAAGAATCAACTGCAATTCCAGCCGAACAGGAGTTGAATAATAAAGAACTCATGAGCGAAAAAGCTATGGAAAAGAGAACGAGTGTAAATGCGGTTATGATCTGAATATCTGTGTCTACCCGAAATCAACATGTTAAAACCCCAAGGCCCACAGTAATGCTACCAGAAGACAGGTCTGGGCAGTGACCGATGGCGAGGGCGGTGCCCTCACGGCGGACAGAGCGGACGCCCTTTGACCAGACTCCAGGACACCTGCCCCTTCCGCAGTGTGCAGACCAGCAAAACAATGGCCACGCAGGAAACAGGCCTCCCCAGACACCACATCCACTGTGGCCAGCGTCTGATTTCACTGCTTCCAGAACTGTGAGAAATAAGTGCCTGGTGTCTATCAGCCAGGCAGCTTTTCAACTTTTGTTATAATACCCCAAATGGACTAAGATAAACACCGAGGCTACTTAATCTCAGAGCTAAAGTTAATCACATGTGGGCATGAAGGAAGCATAAGAGATCATACTTAATCAAAGCCTGAACGAAGCAAAAGCAGTAAAAGCAAAATCTGGAAAGTGAGGTGGAAGGAAGAGGAAGCACAGCCATCCTCTTCTCTTCAGTAGTAGGGTTTAGCAGACTACAGCCCCAAGCCAGAGCCAGCCCAGCTCTGCTTTTGAAAAGCTTTCCTGGAACACTGTCACGCTGGGTCCTTAGGCATCGGCTCTGACTGCTTCCTTGTTGTCATGGCTCAACAGAACGGTTGTGACCCTCCGCAAAGAAACGTTGGCTGACTTGTTTATAACACTGAGACGGTATCAATATATCTACATTATATGAATATATACACATAACTACAATCAAAATATGTTACTTAAAAAACGAGTATGTCTTTCAAATTGCTATAGTAATTTTTTTTTAACTGTAGAAGAATCGTCATTGAGGACACTTTTTTTTCTCTTTGGCTATGTCTATCCAGGGCGTGCAGAAGTTTCAGGGCCAGGGATCAAGCACACGCCACAGCAGCGACCTGAGGCACAGCAGTAGCAATGCTGGATCCTTAACCCGCTGTGCCACCAAGGGAACTGTCAGTAAGGACGTTTTAACATTTTTATCCAACCTACGTATGTATACGTGCACACGTCTAAATAATGGTAAATTAATAAATGTTATTATTAATAACATTAATAAATGTTAATGCCTGTCACTTCTTTTTTTTTTTTCTTTTTACGACCACATCTGCAGCATGTGGAAATTCCCAGGCTAGGGATCGAATTGGAACTGTAGCTGCTGGCCTGCACCACAGCCACATGGGATCTGAGCTGTATCTGCAAACTACACAGCTCACAGCAGCACCAGATCCTTAACCCACTATGCAAGGCCAATGATGGAACCCACATCCTCATGAATACTAGTTGGGTTCTTAACCTGCTGCGCCACAACGGGAACTCCAATACTTACTACTTCTGCATGGTAAGATCTGGAGTAATTTGATGCTTTTTTTTAATGTTTGTGCCATGCCTGAATTTTTGGTAACAAACATGTACAATTTTTAAAAAATCAGTAAAAGGGTGAATTACTCTTCATTTCCCAACCCAGCTTTACCGAGAAGGTTGAACCTTCCGAGTGTGAACTTCTTCGCTCCTTCTTTCTCTTCACTTCAAATTGTTGATATGTCTATTTGGGAAACGTAATTAGAGAATTTCATCATCAAGGTCTGAGCAGTTCCTTCTTACTGGAGGACCAGCCTTCAAGCAAGCACCAGAGCACTCGGAACAGCAGAGGGCGCCCTCCTCCACGGTGATGGGCTGTAATGCCGCCCCTGCTGCGAACCGCAGTCACTCAACACCTCTGGGGCTGCTTCTCCTCCTACCGCCAAGCCATCGGCCACACTGCAGGGCAGGTCATGCCACTCCCCTCCAGCAACCCTTCCGTGACTGCCCAGCGCATGCCATCAGTCCTACTCTCCTGAACCAAGCTGGCAGAACCCTGCCGCAGCCCACTCCTGCCATCTCGTGGCAGCACCGCAGCCCGCCCCTTGCCCCGCACACTAGCATTTTGCAAACACCTAGAAGGTATCAAGTTCTTTCCCAGCTATGGGCCTTTACACTTGCTGCTTCCTCTCTTGAGCTCTTTTCTCTCCTGAGCTGATCTGCATTAAGGAATCCTTGGGGTTTAAACCCGGATAACGGTCACCTCCTCCGAGAGGCCCTCCCTGATGACCCTAGCAAAAACCTCACCCACTGGATTTGCTATGACGGCACTGTGTGTATGGTCTTACTTGTACTTATCACTGTATATAATTGTTTTAATTGCTTAATTGATTTTTGCCCATCTCCCACTACAGCCTAATTTCCACGAGAGCAGGGACCTGCCTGTCTTCTCGATTGTTTTATCTTTAGCAACTAGCTGGTCTTAGCAATTAGTAAGTCCCAAGTATCTGTTGAAGTAAGGAGTGAATGGATTTACACAATAAATGTACTGGCTGCTCCCTCGAGGCTATTATAAAAAGAAACAGCATGAAAGCACTGGTAATGGGCTGAACTGAGTCTCCCCAAATTCAGATGCGGAATATGCATTGTGTAGCTCACACATGCATGTGCATATCCTACTTACCAAGACAATGGAAATGCTACAAAAATAGTGACTCAACTGTTTTTATTTCACTTGTTACCCATGAGTCCTACCAACACTGCCTCTGTCCTCACTAAGAGTAAGGAAGAACGAAAGGAAAAGAACTACGGGAAAGGAACATACTTTCTTCCTAAGTCCTAACTTTCAGCCTAAGAGCTGTCTAACACAGAGAAGTAACATTAGTAAGAAAGGCTGTGAAGGAGGTGCTTGGTCACTTGTGTTTCTTAAAACGCCTTGTCTTTTTTCTTTTTCGAGCGCAAGTGCTGCTTTGAACAGAAGCACGGCCTCTGCACTGAAGAGAAGACACCTAACACACTCACCTGGTCCTCACACTGAGGCTCACTGACCTTCCAGGCATCGTGGGTGCAGCTGGAGTCTGCGCTCGCGGCACATCTTGAATGCTCCATGTGAAGGGGGCTGTGAGGAAAGGCAGGGGACATGTGCTATTACGCATGTGTCTCCTCTGCCTGCATGTATGTTCCACTGTCCCCGAGGACGTTACCTACAAAACACAAGTGCGAAGATGACATTATTAAGAAGTTCAAGACAGCAACAACAGAGCATTAAAATAAACACAGGAGCTGCTGAGTGTGGGGTCCTTGTGCAACTAGATACACAGACATCAAACCTGTGAAGCTAGTCCTGAAAGGGGGGGCATTGTTCAAAGGCAAAGAAATCAAGGGGGCCCAGAGTGACTGCAAACAAACTGCTAAATAAGCACCCTGTGGAGGTCCTGAACCCTTCCTATAAGGAAGTGCTAAGGTAAAGTTCCCTATTCAGCCTTAAGAATAGAGACTGCAGGACTGAATGCTACAAAGTTTCACTACTGATCTGTGGTACCTCAGGTCTGGTGAGCTCTGTAGGCCCGAAGACCTGTAAAACACAAAATCCTCTCTACAGGGAAACTGCTCCTCGGTTCTCAGAGACCATCTTGCAAATCTCCTTTGGGAACTCACCGTTTTTAAGATAAAAATGACCGTGTCTGTCAGTGCTGGGACAAGATTTGGCTCTTCAGCAGGCAAAGCCCAGCTGAGCCCCTTGCCGAAATCATGAAGGAGTGGATGGAAGCAACCAGGGGCCCTGGAACCCCTGGACTGGCAGCCAAGTGACCTGAGTTGGGTGGTCAACTCAATAGCAAGTGCATGACCTTAACAGCTCCCTTTCAAACACTGTCTCATGTCTCTCTTCTGCAAAACAAGAGAGTTGGATTTGATGATCCCCAAGGGCCATACTGAGCTAAAAATAATCAGAACCAGCAAAACTGTGTGACATTAGACAAGGCAGAGAGAAAAGAGTGACAAAGTCACGTGGAATAACCTGACAGTGAATAATGAACTGGAGGTGCTTCTAAGAAACCACAGTGGATTGGTCCTAACCCTCTCTTCACAGGTCTTGAAAGTTCCCTGGCTACTTTCGGTCCAGCTTCTTCCAGGCCAAGGGAGTATGGGCTGGAGCAGTGCTCAGCAGCAGCTTTTCTGGCCAGCGTGTTTTCCTGCCTGCCCACCTGGGGCAGGGCCTTTCTTCCAGTTACTTGCTAGGACAGCTCTGGCCAACTTGTGACCCAGAGCCAGAGGAAGATCCTGAGGAACCTGTGACTTCTCTGACTTTTTAGCTCTACTATTTTTCTTAATAACCCACTCCTGGCATCTGACCACCTAAGTCTCTAGGAACACTGGCGGAAACAAAGCTGTCAGGGGCAGAGGGTTTGGAAGAAAATAAGATGGGGTGAAAAGCTGAGCCAGACGTAATTAAGCTTCTAAACACACACTGGCTTTGTCACCACAGATCTTTCTTTGATAATTGATATCTTCTCTTTATTAAGTCTCTTCCTAAAGCTTTGCCTTGAATGCTTATGCGTGGGCAGTTCTCGGGTAGCTAGGGGTTGCTGCTACCTGCAGGCAAGACAGGTGAGAGAAGCAGAATTAACACGCCAGCCTGAGCCAGTCGGCAGTGACTCTCTGCATCTGAGAACGTCGTTTCTGTGTAGCACCTTTAACGGGGGCTTTCGTCTCCCAGCAGCTGGCACATGGCTGAGTGGCCAATGCGAATTTCATAAATGACTGCATGATCTGTAGAGTCATTTTCTCTTCTTTGAAAGAGTCCTATGAAGTAGTCAGCAGAGGGACTACCATTCTCACTTTATAGAAAAGGAGACCTGGGCCCAAAGTGGTGGAATACGTTTCCTGAGACCATAGAGCTCGAAACGTCAGCAGCTCAAACCAGAACGCAGATGTGCTGGGCACCAAAACCAGTTCATTTTGAGAGGACACTGGCCCGCTATCAGAAAGGAGAAGGGCTGCTGGATGGGCAGAGGGCTGGCTCACACCCCACCTCAACAAGCACTGCTTGTGGCCCAGCTGGGAGCTGCCACGGGGACTGGATGAGTAGGCAGAAGTTCAGGCTGTTAAATGGCCAGGAATTGAGCAAAAGGAAAAAGAAAGACCTTCCGGTGCCAAGCCTCCAGGGAAAAGTTTGCTGACTTTTTGCTTCACATCAACTACTTCCAACTAGGCTTTGAAGCTAACTTTTTGTTTTAAGGGCTCCCTGGAGTGGGTAGGGAGTTCAGGACCTTGCTGCTGTGGTTCTCCAGGCAACCACAAACCCACAGCAGCTCTAGGAAAATGCCTGAAATACATGGAAAGTGGTGAGGAACTACAGAGAAAACAGAGAGAACTCCCAAGAAAGTGGAGACAGAAAAACAAGAACTGAAAGAGCAAAGCACGAACTGCTACAGGGATGGGACAACAGCCGTCGGCACCGTACCGTCAGGATGCCAAGACCGTCCCCATGCAAAATTTAACTCGGAGGGCTCCAAAGGAACCAGCAGCCCTCGCCCTCAGCCAAATCTCTTAAAATGGATTTCTGGGTGGGAAGATCTCCTGAAAACATCGACGTGAACATGCACTCCCGACTGTGGACTCCCCTTGCTGCTCATCACCCGCTCGATGAAGTCCGTGCTTCTCCACAGAGTCCACAGGCACTACTGAATTTCTCTCTCCACGTTCAACCGTTTTCTTGAATCTGGGCATTTGTGCAAGTTTCTGCCCCCTTAGCTAACTCCCGTAGATCCTGAGTGTTGAGGTTCAATGTTACTTTTTCCAGGGTTATCACCTGACCCCATTTCCACTCCCAGAGTAGGTCCAGCCTTCCTTTTATACGTTCCAGTGTAATCGTGGACTTTTTATGATGGCCACACAGCCAGCTCTGTTAAGGGTACAACACGTGTTGTACCCTCAGCTACCTCTCCCACATGAAGCACAGGTCCTGGCCTCAGAAGTGTCCATTAAGTCTCTCCGGAGACTTGCTAGATCTCTACCAATACCAGAGAGATACTCAGCATCTCCATAAGCACATCTGTCTCACCAGGCAAGGTGGGAAGGGGAAGAGACTGTGCGTGTGTGTGTGTGTGTGTGTGTGTGTAGCTGGGGTGGGGTGAGAGTGGACTTGAAAAAAGGGGTCTTTCCTAAGGACAGAAACCCAGGAAAATAGCCTTTAATCCAGGAGTCATCCAGAAGCACACTATCTCCTTGATAACTGTGTAGTTATAACTGCCTTTTCTGGAAAGAGGGGCCTTCTTGGATGTGTTGGAGAGATCTAAGTAGGAATCAAAACCCTCCAGATGCCTGGTTATGTCCAAAAAGAGATCACCCACAAATGAGTAACTGGACAAGACAGCAGTGTGGGGCCAACGGAGTCAGCTCAGCGAGAAGGACAAGCTGCTTCTCAGTTCCAGCCAATTGCTGAATTGCAAGAATGCTCGGCACTGTTGCCAGATCTCATGATTTTGCCAGAGAAGCCAGAAGTTCGTGTAGTCTATGTCTGTGTGTGTAAATATACACTTGTTTATATTTTAAAAAGCAACTTGTATGAGCCCAGAGATGCCAGGGTTTGACCTCTGCACCAACAAACCTGGCCTCCTGTGTGTCTGTTTATCTAAACCTGTTGACACCAAAGCTCCAAACAACGTGATTCATCCACAGAAAGTGATCAATAGATGAGTAACCAAATAAGGACAGAGACTTGTCTGTGTCAATTATTGACGACTAGCAGGTGGTCAAAAAATTGCTACTGAGTGTGAGAAAGAAAATGAATGAGTAATAAATGTATGTCTGCAGTTCACCATTTCTTCCACTAGATGGTAAAATTCAGTTTTTTTCTGCAGACAGAAGCATCATGTTGGAGATTTCTGAGCGGGAGGACGTACCTTAAATCAAACAATTCTCTAAAGAAATAACATCTTTTATTAGGCTGGTTTTACGGGGCACATCTACAAATCATGCATACCTGGCTTGAACATCCTGCAAATTCCAATACCTGTTTTCTCATCATCTTTGCTCCCCCTTCTCACTTCCCAGCCCAGTCAGCTCTGGCTACAAAGTTGTTAGAAGAAGATGGTTTTTCTTGGTGTGAGTAGTATTTAAGTTTAGAAACAGAGGGTAAATGCCAGATGGTGGGGCCAGGGCAGGGACAATGTGCATTCACAAAAGCTCATAGTCTCTGGGGGTAAACAGACCATTTACTCGGCATCGGTACAATGCATTTGGTACTATAATGGTGGTGTGCAGGTGCTGCTTCATGGACCTAGATGTCTTGGTCGAGGAAGGTACAAGAAGTCCTCAGGTGCGTAGTTCATGGGTTGGATGGACTTTGAAGGGTGAGAAGGAGTTCGCCAACGTACCAAGGCAGGAAGAACATTGACTCGCTCATCGGATAACTACTAGCAAATATCTCTGCGTGCCTGGTGCTCTGTTGGCCACTGGGGATGCATCAGTGAGCAGAATTCAGGGGCCTGTCCTCAAGGAACTCACAATGCAGTGGGAGAGACTTGCAATAATCAAGAAAGGAAACAGGTTTTTTTTTTTTTTTTTTTTTAGTATAGTCTGTGGGAAGAACTAGAAAAGAACAAGGCAGGATGCTGTGTCTTATAGGAAGTAGAAGGCAAGACCCATATTACATAAGGTGGTCCTCTGAGCACTCAGAGGAGTGTGCATAGCAGGTGCAACTGAAAGATGAGAAGCACCAGTCGTAGGAAGAAGACGGTGGGCTGGAGTGGGGGCCCAGGGTGCTTTAGCAGAGAGAACACCCTATGCCCTCTAGGAGGAAGACTTGTAGCCATTGTGAAACCATTTCTGAAAGGTGGGGAAACTTCTCAGTGTATCTGAGGAACGGCTAAGAAGTTCAGGTTACATTAAGATAAACAGTGGAAAGCGGGAAATACATTTGCGGGAGCTGAGGCCAAAGGTGTGGGCAGTGCCCTGTTTGCAGAGCGTCTCAGACTTTATCTTAAAACTCAGTCTTTCACAAACAAGGGTCATACCTGTGGCAAACATATAATTTCTGCCACAGCCTCATTCCATCAGAACTATTATTTCCTTGTTTTTTTCAATAAATTTAATTTTATGTAAATATTCTAAAGGAAAGCTTAATAATATTGTCAATACTATGTACAGAAAAACAGTGCCTTCTGCCATTAATAGGTAACCAGAAAAACCAGCACAAGACCAATAAAACTGTAAAATTCTCACATACCTCCTAAAATTTTTTCAAATGATCCACATCCTGTACAGGATGCGGAGATGGAGGATATTGAGGAATTTTAAGTGGCAATGAGATGGCATTTCAGAAACTTGTTCTGAGAAAAAAAAAATTGTCTTCCAGTTACATGTCCTAAAGAAACGTGATGATGATCCTGGCAGCCATAAAAAAAAGGGATATTCCTAGACAAAAACTATTCAGTCCAAGGCGCTTTCCAGTGAAGGGTTATATGAAGCCAATTTTGAAAGCTCTGATTAACAGGTTAACACACAAAAATTCAGGGAGAGACTGGGTAAGAACAACCTGCTCACTCAAATTCCCATGTTTAGTATCAATTTCCTCCAGCTTTAGGAGGATTGCTTAGCTACTTGGCATCTGGTAAGCAAAGAGATTTAGATAAAGCTCCTGAAAACGAGGAACCAGCTCATAATTCTTGACTGGGGAAAGCCACAATACAAAGTGTAATACACCCTTTTGTTCTTCTTATGAACTCATATCTGGCACATTATAGAAGGAAGTCCAGTTAAGCACCCATCCCCTGGAGAAGCTGAGACTTTCATTTTGCCTCTTGACAAATATTTATGAAGCTCCCATAAAAAATCAGATACTGTGAAGAAATCAAAGTGTTTAATGGGCATACAAATTCAAATGCCTAGCAGGTGCCAAGAAAGAAATGTTAGTGAAACAAGCAGTCTAGTGGCTTACAACAGGGAGTGGCGGGGACTGTGGTGAACTAGAGTGCCATCCCCATTGGAAGGGGAGACTGTTACTTAGCTCCAGTCAAAAGTAGCAAGGCAGGAATGTAGGGCCTGTGTTGACAGGACTTCAGATATTTCAACAGAAAAATTATTGCATAATGGTCATGATATTCAGGGGCAAAGTAAGAGGTGGAAGAATACCTCTACGGTTTTAAAAACTGACAATTCAGAAAAGTTTTAAGTACTCTAAGGGCCAAGGAAAACATACCTACAGAGAGAACTCAATCCAAGGGACCCAGTGGGTAACCTCTGAGTGTCACAGAGTCTCAGACTTTTGGGGGCTTGTGTGTTAGGAAATAAGACGCTGTTCATAAGTAACTCCAACACAGAACAAGGTGCTAAGTGTCGTGTAAGCAAGACAAAGCACTGAAGGAATTCGGAGGAGGGAGGAACAACTGTGAAGTGAAACCCTAAGGGGGAATAGAAGTTTTTCACAAGACCATTTCTGGCCGCAGGTTTAGAAGCCCGCTAAACTCAACGAGGACAGGAAGGAGAGACTCCAGTGAGACCCAGGCTGGTCAAGAAAATAGCTGATGACAGACCATCAGCATTTCCCAGAGTGTTTTCAAGATGTACTTGTCTAGCCCTTACTCAGACATTCTAAAGTAAAATTTCCTGGGTTGAGAATTACACACCCAAATTCAAAAATGTATCTTAAAGGTCCTTCCTTTAAGAACATCTGCTCCAGGAGTTCCCTTTGTGGCTCAGTGGTTAACGAATCCAACTAAGAACCATGAGGTTGCAGGTTCGATCCCTGGCCTTGCTCAGTGGGTTAAGGATCCGGCGTTGCCGTGAACTGTGGTGAAGATTGCAGACGCGGCTCGGATCCCGTGTTGCTGTGGCGAAGGCCGGCAGCTACAGCTCCTGTTAGACCCCTAGCCTGGGTACCTCCATATGCCACGGGTGCGGCTCTGCATAAAAGACCAAAAAAAAAAACAAAAACAAAAACAGAACGTCTGCTCCAAAGTGGTGCCCCCCCAAATGCTGACTAAAACAACATATATGATTCTTTTGTCCCCCACCCCCCCAAATTCCAACAAACTAGGATTCCGGTTTTCTTCCTGGGGGCGTGTGGCCTCTGCCTGCACACAGGACCCCAGCCCAGCAGGCTGCTAGGGCCAGCCTCGAGCCATGCCAAAGCACTGCATTAGCCCAGAGGAGAAAAAGCTTTCCCGTTCTCGGTCCATTTGGAGCAGGTGCCGCTTTGCTATTCAGGCCCAGGCACTCTGTGTCAGAGCGGCCTGCAGATGGTATAGAAACTGCTGTATTTCCCGGCCACCTTCCTCCAAACGCTCCATAATCCTCCCACAGACACAGGTTATACAGAAAATGCAGCCAGAAGTACATCCTGAATGTTCTAGGACTTGAGGGTGGGATCTGTATTCAACACAGCAATATAAAGCCAAGAAGTTGACCTACCTTTTTCCCATTTAGAAAAAAATTTCTATCAGAACCGTTCCCTCTGTGCCTAAGTTTTCGGCTTCTTTCAGGCCCATCTGGGCTGAGTCTTGCTATCAGAGAAACCCAGCAAGGAGGCCCTGCTGACTCACTATTATTGTAGCCACATGCCAGATTTTTCTGGGCTCCAAATCTGCTGTCCCTCACACCATCGATCATCCTTCCTGAAGGGTTGCTTATCTAAACGCCAACCTACCCTAACAGCTCTTGCATCAAGCTGTGCACTGTCACAAGGAGACTCAGGAAGAATGTGGTGTCTTTGGCTCTTTGAATCACATACATTTCCTAAACAAGGAAGTCTTTAACACACAGAAGTTGTCTCCTTCCTTAGAGTGCACCTCTTCTTTTGAGGTACAACTATTCTCTTCCAGCCCAGATTCCAGTAAAAATACAAGTTGTCCGCACCCTCTAAGCTGTGAAGTGAAAGAATGGATAATGGGAAAGCCTCAGACTATTAAAATTAATGACTCCATAAAGCTCTGGCAGCTGCCATTGAAATAGCAATATTTGCATTTGTGAACCATTTGTGCTGCCCAAAATAAAATGAGGGGAATACCCTTGACTCCAGCAAAAGGAACTAACCCCAGGAAGCTTGAAGCCGCAGTCGGTAGGGTGGAAAATGCCCAGGCAGCTTAATTATGCACTTGTGTACTTGATGAGGGGGAATAACAAGACCTTGAGAGAATATTCCTTTGTGTTATACGTATTTTGTAGTTTATAAATGTGTTTACACGCATTGCCTCGTTTCATTTTCACAGTAACCTCGAGTGAGGAAAACACAGGATTGCTATAATCATTTCACAAAGAAACAGGAGCACAGAGAAAGGATGTGTGCCGAAGAAGTCATGTTTCTGCCAAGTGTCCAACTTCTAGGTCCCCCCCAGGGAACACCCCCCGACCCCGTTTTCAGTCCACGTGCTTTGGGAGGATCTGACAACATGTTTCACCATTCTAAGGATGGCGCTTGAATCACTATGTTAGACTTTTTAGGTCCCACAGATTTCTTCAGAGATGGGTCCATAGAATTGTTTAGAGTGAATAAGATGCAAGACAACTTTCACTGGTTGTTGGAGATATGTGTCCACTTCCCCCCTTACCATCAGGTGGTAGGTGGAAACAAAGCAAATCACAGAGGAGCGCAGAACCACTGCAAGGAAACTCGGTCAGGGTGAGACGACTGACTTTCCTATCTTGGAGCAAAGGCATTTCCTTTTTTTTTTTTTTTCTGCTTAACCTAAATTGGGCAGGATTTGTTGACACCTGCAACTTGGAGGTGATTGAAAATGCGCACAGAGTGCACTCCCCTAGAACTTCACTTTGCTCGCGGGCAGGAAAGGCCTCAAGCCCCCATTCAGTGTCACCTTTTTGCACTCGTGTGTTGTCAACGGGCACTTTCTCTCCATACGTGGGGAAAGCAACTCTCTGCTGTCTAAAAGTTCCTGCCTACTGACCAGCCAGCCGGCTGCATATCCTTGGCTCAAGTGCCCCCCTTCTTGCCACAACCCACAGTGGCCAGAAGGTGGGCGTGGGGAAAGGCCAACAGGCAATAAGGCACAGGACATGGTCGGTCACTTAAGAAGCAGAGACTGAGAAAAGGCCAAGTAAACCTTTCTGTGGCACTAGTGCTACTCAGAGGAGTCTCAGAGATCCACAAATTCTAGGGTCCTAGGATAATGTCATAATTTTTCATTTGACTTCTATGATCATTCTAACACTTTTAATTCTTGCGTCACCTGCATCAGCACCTTAGGAGATTTTAGCGCCTGTTTCTGTTGTGCTTTTAAGGAAACTGGCATTGGCCCCAAGTAACACTACTTGGTTGTCATGGCTAATGAAAAAAAATAGAGATAGTCTTAATGAATAAGTGATGTGTTCACAGTGAGTGAAAGCCAAATGACATCACAGGACTTCATGGAACAAAAGCTTTGCCGCAATGCAAATAGAAAACCTGTGATGGGAGAGCTGAGGCTCACATGAATGCAGACAAGTCAAACTCCCAAAGACCTTGTCAGAACAGGTGCGAGCAGAGAATTCCTTTCAGCCAAATAGGATTATCCTTCATACTTAATTAAATTTGTCCACTTAAATTGTAGTTATTTTGCCATTTGGCTTGCATTTAATTTATAACTTTGTTTTTGCTGTTTTAGTTATATATAAGCTATAAAATGAGCAAATTACTCCGAGATGTATGTTTCTGTCCATGTGGATAGCATTATACTAAAGAAACATCTCAACACAGGGAACCGTAAGAAATGCTTTTTTTTTTTTTTTCCTTTAAAGGGCTTGGTCAGTGCCTCAAGCTTGCAAATCATCGTGGTGGTGTCTCTCCCAGCACTGCCTACTCCTGGCCCCTACTTGTGGCTGCAGCCCTACAACACCTTCCAAAGGGTCTTCCTGCCTCTGGTCTCTCCTTGTCTCCTCAGGGCAGAGCTAGGCTTCCTCACATGCTTTCTTCACTTCAGTCCAAGACTCAAGAGCGTCCTGCAGTCTCCAAGTAGCCAGCACACACCTGTCCCTAAGCTGAGCCTGGCCCAGCACGCCTGCTTGGCTTTCTTCACTCAGTCTGTACTGCAGTCGCTGAAATTCCGTAGCTGGGTTCCAAACGCATCCTGTGCCTTTCTTCTGCCTTTGCTGGTGCCCCTGACCCTGCCTCTCCTTTGATTTTTTCCATAAATTCTTCCCAACGACTCCCAGTCCTACTTTCACTGCCAGGTTCCATTGCTGGGTGTCTGTGAAAACTTAGTCAATGGTTCCAGCCCATCTCCATCCCAATTCCAGCCCCACTGCTCATAACTCCAATTCCAAGTTGTCAATAGTATATACTTGATAGTTTTCAAACTGTGCGCTGTCTGCTAACGTTCTCTAGTGCTTTTCTCTGCTCCAAAGTCTCAGGATTTCTCTTGGCAATTTTATCCATGGGCAAGAAAAGTGGTGATGCATTGCCTTCAGTATCACTGTCCGGATGGAGAAAGATCCTGAAGGTTAACCAAGAGTGAGAATAACATGTTTCATAGACTGGGTGCGTATGTGTGTTTGCTAAAATGTCACAACCATTAAAAATTAAATAAAGGGCTTTGAGAAACAAGATGTTAAATAAAATAAACATATGAGGCACATTTTTTTCTTTATCTCTGGTCTTAATGGTTATCCATTTCTGCTGAAAAAAACTATTTTATTCTTTGTTATTTTTCCTGTTTGATAAGACTCCGTGAATCTTTAAAGCTTTCACCTTAGAGTCAGAAGTTTTTCCTTGGGCATACTTATATCTGTTATCTTTTATTTTTGGTCACCCCACAGCATATGGAAGTTCCCCGGCCAGGGATCAAATCTTAACCTACTGAACCAGGCCAGGGATCAAAACTGTGCCCTCTGCAGTGGGTCAAGCCCCTGCAGAGACCACCTCAATCCCGCTGTGCCACAGCAGGCACTCCTTATATCCCACATCTAAAGGATCTAACCCAGGATGCTGCTACACCTACCCTCTCTGCTTTCCCTCCCTCTCTCCCTCCCTCCCTTCCATCTCTGCCCCAACAAACAGTCACTGAGTAACCACTATGTCCCAGTCTGTGCAACAGGTACAGGGGGAGCAACACGAGTCGAATGTGATTCCTTTCCTAATGAACTTACTGCCAAACAGGCACCTCTGTTGAAAACCCCATTTTGGACCAATCAAAGCTCCAGGTTTTTGGTTTTCAATGAATTTAAGGAAGAAGCTATTACAAGAGAAAATAAGATAAGTGTCTCCCTTCTATCTACCAACTCATAGAAGTTTCATCTTCTTTATTGGCCTTCAAGAAAAGAAAGAATTGTGAGCCAGCATTTACCACACTCTAAGAAATAGGCTACACCCTGAGCTGAAAAATGCTCCATAAGTCCACTTTGGATGGAACCATTGCAAGAAACTACGTGATTCGAATTTTGTGATTCCGGAGGTCTTAGTAGTCACAGAGTCTTTGCATGTCTTCCACACTAGCACAGAGGTGGGCAGGTAGCCCAGGGCCTGGCGCACAGAGTATCTTTTCTGTTTATCACAGAGATGGTTTCACAGGAGGACAAGCAAACTCAGCTGGATCAATCCAACTCCCTCCCTGGGAGCTTCTGCCCTGGAACAGAAGGAGAGTTTACTCTCCCTTCAAGGTTCAAGGAGCAGAAAAAAAGTGTGAACTCCAATTTGCTTACTGCCTTACTGCCTAACAAATGAAAGATACACACCTGCTCTATTTGGAAAGAATGAAATAAACTCATGGAAAAAAAAGAGAGCAGAAAGAAAGGGAGAAAGTTGTGTTTTGATGACATCATCTGACCCCTTGATATGGCTGTGCATAAAGCAAGACATTTTGCATAGAACAGTTTAACTTCTGTCACTTTGCAATTGGAAAATTCTTGATTTCCAAGAAATTCCATTGATTGTTAACTGTTACTTGTGAAAGTTCATGAAAAGATATTTTTCTAATGCTTATTTATTAAAGGCAAGTATGTACATAGATAGATAGATAGATAGATAGATAGATAGATAGATAGATAGATAGATAGCGTGTGTGTGTCAATGAATGTTTCTTCTGAATACATTAAAAACAAGTGAGGAGGAATTCTGAGAGGAGATGTAAGCCTTAAAAAGTATGGCTTCCTCACAGGTACCGGAGCTAATTACATCACAGATTAAAGGAGGTGAATCAAACTATCTCAAGAATATTTGTTGAGAAGTTACCTCTTAATTCCTTTGGGACTACTATTATAAACACATTAACAAACATTTTTATTACCCAAAAGACACATAAAATACTTGCTGTTCAGGATTTTGCTCTAATCACCTAACAATATACCTTTGAGCTACAATAAAACTCTACTTCATTCTTCCTCTATGGCTTCATGCTTTCCCACTATACAGATGTTCCATACATTTTTAATAGTTCTCTAATGAACAACCAAGGTTTTGCTTTTTTTTTTTTCATTTTCTTGTTACTAAAAAAAAAGATAATACAATAAATGAATCACATACATACATCTTTGCCGTCCAAAGGATGGGCATTTAAAAGTGTAACAGATTTTGAAGTTCCCTTCGTGGCTCAGAGGTTAACGAATCTGACTAAGAACCATGAGGTTGTGGGTTCGATCCCTGGCCTTGCTCAGTGGGTTAAGGATCCGGTGTTGCCGTGAGCTGTGGTGTAGGTTGCAGACGTGGCTCGGATCCCGCGTTGCTGTGGCTGTGGCGAAGGCCAGCAGCTACAGCTCCTGTTAGACCCCTAGCCTGGGAACCTCCATATGCCACGGGTGCGGCTCTACATAAAGACAAAAAGACAAAAAAAAAAAAAAAAGTGTGACAGATTTTGTCAAATTGCTATTCAAAGAAGTTCCACCAAACTGTTCTCTGGACACACACAGCATGTGAAGATGAATCTCTCCTTCCTGCCATTACTTTCAATATTTGCCAAACTTATGGACAGAAAAATAGTATTTCAGTGTTTTCATGTCTATTTCTTTTTTTTCTTTGTTTCTTTTTAGGGCCACACCTGTGGCATATGGAAGTTCCCAGGCTAAGGGATGAATCTGAGCTGCAGCTGCTGGCCACAGCCACAGCCACATCAGATCCAAGCCACGTCTGCAACCTACACCACAGCTCACAGCAGTGGTGGATCCTTAACTCACTGAGCAAGGCCAGGGATTGAATCTGCATCCTCATGGGTACTGGTTGGATTCTTAACCTGCTCTGCCACGACAGGAACCCCTTATTTACATTTCTTTAGTTATGAATGAGACTGAATATATTCATAAACTTAGAAGCCATTTTACTTATTTCTGGGAATCTCCCATTCATATAATTTATCCAATTTCATTGCTGTTCTTTCAAATTTGTTATAGCTCAAATTTGCTACAGAAAAAAAGAGCAGCTCTTTCTTATGTGTTGCAATTTATTTTTTTTGCATAACAGTTTTTTATACGGGTAAGTGAATCCTACAATATGTAGCTGCTAGGTTTTTTGTCTTGCTTGGAGAGAATTTCCTCACTCCAAGCAAGATCTTTTAAATATATATCAATGTTTTCTCTTTGTGCTTTTACAATTTCACTTTTATATTTAGATTTGTATTCTCATGGAATTTATATAAGTTAAGAATTGAACTTATATCTCCCCAGACTGTACACTGAATCATCTTCTTTTTCTACTGATTTTAAATACTGCTTTTATTGTATATTCCGTTCCCTACATGTGTGGGTGTATGACTGATGGGTTTACTATTTAACATGCACTATTACCAAAGAAAGCATTATGGAAGACATCAAAGTGAAGCATGCAAGCCATTTCCTATTGCCTCAAGCTCCATAAAAGTAAAAAGGCAACAAATTTAAAATGTAATTTTTTTCTTTACATTTTTCTTCTTGGTTGTGATCACTTACCCAGTACCTCACGCTTTCACAACTGCTCTCTAATTTCATCTCGTATCTACAGATGCAGTGTTACTACTTCTCCACTTTACAGAGAAGGAAATAGAGGCTCAGAGAGGCCATGTGGCTTCTTTTAGGGTGTCCTGACAGTAAACTGCAGAGTCCTCAAGTCTGCAACCAGATCCAAAATTCTTTGAAAAAGCAGACGTCACATAAATGATGACAGAGGAACTCCCCCTTCCCAATATATTTCTCTTCCTACTATAACTGGCTTCTAATAAAGTGAGTTCCCTCATTAGGAATCATGTTTTTCAGATGAGAAAAAATAAAAATCTCTAGCAGTCACAATGAATATTCAAAAAATACTCGCTAGGAGTTTCCTCTCATGGCTCAGCAGTAACAAACCCACTAGGATCCATGAGGATGTGGGTTTGATTCCTGGCCTCGCTCAGTAGGTTAAGGATCCGGCACTGACGGTGAGCTGGTGCGTAGATCACAGATGCAGCTCGGATCCCGTGTTGCTGTGGCTGTGGTGTAGGCAGCAGCTGCAGCTCCGAATTTGACCCCTAGCCTGGGAAACTCCATATGCTGTGGGTGCGGCCCTAAAAAGACAAAAAAAAAAGGTTGCTAAATATGCTGCTCATTCAGTGCCCCTCCTACCTGCCCCTATGCAAGTGCCCATAGCAGCTTGACTATGACATACCTAGATATAGTCTTATTTGTGTTTATTCTACTTGGGATTACTCTTCTTCTGGAATCCGTGAATTTATCTGGAAATTTATTTCTTCAAAGATTTTTTTTTTCTTTTCTAGTCTCTCAATCCTTTCCTTCTGGTATTCCACTTATATTTTTGTTCATCTTTTTTATGTAGTCCCCAAAAGTTGCAAAGGTTGTATTAAATTATTTTTACTTTTTTTCTTTCTTCAGATTGATTATTTCTATTTCTCCATCTCAAAATTCACCAACTCTTCCTTCTGTCATCTTTCATTGGCTGTTAATTCAGTAAATGTTTTATTTCAGGTATTATATTTTTCTGTTCTAAAATTTACAGTTTTTATAGTATTTTTATGATTTCTTATTTGTCTATTTATTACAATAAGTATTACTTTACATCTCTGAGCATGATTATAATAGCCGCTTTAAAATTCTGTCTGCTAAATCCAATACTGATTTACCTCAAAGTCAGTCTCCTTTGATTGCCTTTTCTCTAAACTTGAGTCCGAAGTTTCCTGCTCTTTGTATGTTAGTAATTTTGAGTGTATCTAGGACATTGTGAAGGATACACTACAATGAGAAGCCATTGAAGTGCTTTAAGGAAAGAGAAAACGATCGCTTGTTTGCTGTTTTTCGGGGGTTATGTTTTGTTATCTTTTTCTCTCAGAAAGAACTATTCTGGCCACTGCACAGAGAATGAAGAGGATGTGGGTAGAACAACTGGAAGACTGCTGCAGAAGTCTAGACAAGACATATTACTAGCATCGTCTAGAAAGATGGCCCTGAAAAAGTGGAAAATGTAGAACATGCTGGAATGAGAGACCTGGAAGGGACTTGGGTACCAGTTGCCTGTGAGGCCGTATTTTCCTAGATGAACCCCTAGGACCTTTTATGCAACAGACCAAACAGAAAACCATCAGAGGTTCCAGTGAGAGAAATCTAAGGAACTTCCAAGCTTCCTTCCTGCTTCAGTCCTGTACCCAGTGAGCGTCCGTGTCCCAGCCACTCTTTTCCTAAGATTTCCCCCCTTCATGTCTCTCCACTGATTTCAGGCCTTAGCCTTTTGCTCTCCAATGAGTGAAACAGGCCCTGGCAGGTATTCCTATTGCCAGCCTCAGTCTTTTCCTCCTTGTCCTCTATGCAGCTTCCAGGGCCATCTTTCCCACAGTCTCTGCCTAATTGTGTTGTTTCTGTTTCACAACTTTACAGGGCCTCTCGCTGGTACAAGAGAAAGCAAATCCATAGCATGGCATATGAATCTTTCCTTTTGTTTTTTCATCAGATGTTTTTGTTCACATCTTATTTGCTGGGGGGAAAAAAAAAAAAGGAGAGATTGGTGACTGAGGACCTTACCTCCCATTGCCAGTAATTTAATGAGGGAGACAGAGGCCAGTTTCGATTCCATTTTTCTCTACTGCCCTCACTGCCTTCCCTAAATTTTCTCTGGCCTAGAAGACTCTGCCATAACTGACCACTTTGTTTTATTCCTTATCACCTCTCAGCCTCTGAACATGCCCTTTAGCCTTCCGTCCTTTCTTCCTACCCTCCTTACTGAGAAGACCTAACTCAAACACCACTTTTTCCTAAATTCCCACACTCTTGATACAATCTTTTTTTTCTACTTATTCATTCAAATCTCCTTAAGAACCTAGTTGCTTGGGGAACGGAGATTTTTGTAACTTCACCCTTCCTCTTCTGCTTCCTGAAGTAAACTAAATCATCTTTTGTTCTGTCTTCCAGCACGTGGCCCGGCCTCAGGTCAGCAATCAGTTGTTTACTGACTCTCTCACATCCTTCTCATTTTACAAATGGGGAAATAAAAGTCCAGAGAGGGGAGGTGACAAGTCTTGCAAAAGGACTTGGACTTGCTTTGAGATCACTGTTTCCAAGTAGGGGTTGTCAATATTTCTCTGGGAAACATATTGGAAGGTTTCACAGAGGTGGCTGGATTGAAGAAGAGCTGCGTAGGACTTGAGCTTGTGGGTTAGAGTTGTGGAATTTGATCAGTAGCTTAACATCCTATACACACTGAATCAATGAACATAGATGGCTAGCTGGAAAGCAAAGGGGCTGTGATGAAAAGAGAACTAAACTGCAAGGGAAAAAAACTCCTGAATTCTACTCATATTGTACATTTCATTGTATGGTCCTGGACAAGTCCTTGCTCCATTCTAGGCACCAACTTCTAATAATAAAATAATAATAATAATAATAATAATAACCACTTATAATTATTAATCCCTTACTATCTTCCAGGCTCTATTCTAAAACTTTTGTTTTACCGATAAGGATATTTACTTTCAAAGAGTTGAAGGAACTTAACCAAGGTTATCCTAGCTAATACGTGGCAGAGCTAGGATTTTTACTCCAGATTGTTGGACAAGATAAATTCCAATTTAACTCTGAAGACTTTAAAGACATTTCTGCCACAACAGACTTTGGCCATCCTGGAGCCACTACAAGAGTCTCTCTCTTGTAAGGCGACCTACATGCCCAGCTCCCTCCTAGTTAGAGAAAACTTTTCACCTGGAAACCTGGGGATTATCTGCGGTTTGTACACACATAAAAGACGTGAATCATTTGAGATGCTAGCTGTGCCCTGAATTAGCTGTGAAAGGAAATCATTATTTTTAAAAGTAGTTTCAGCACACAGGAGTCTTATCTGCATGGTCCTGTATTTCACTGACGTTTTCCATCTTTAAATATTATTAATCATTTCAGCAATGTAGCAAAGCACTTTCACATATACTGTATTATTCAGTCAACACAGTCTCCTGTTTTCCAGATGAGGACACAGAGACAATGCCAGCGATTTTCTTAAAAGCATACAAACAATAGATAGTGATGGTGTCTGAACTCCAAATGCTCCTTTTTACCGCCTTTCCAGCTCTAGAATAGGGGTTAGCCACAATGCAGGTAAGTGTATCTGCAGTTTCCCGAAAGGCCCTGAAATGTACTGGATTTACTGAAATGTAAATTACTAAATCACTGAGTTAGAAGGACCCTAACTTTCCTTGGCTGCTTTTAAGCAAGTTAAAACTTGGAGTTCAAAGGGCTCGAGGGCCTCATCACACCCACCACTCCTCTGCTCACTTCACCACTTCCACCCTCCAATTTCTGAAACACTCCTACCAGGCGATGGCCTAGCTCCCAGGGTAGCTCTTTTCGCCTCGGAGCAGTTTTGAAAGTTATTACCTCCTTTATTAAAGAAAATGTGCCTTCTAACACTACCACTATTGGTCCTCAGTCAGTGTTGTGCTGCTTCCCTCTAGAAACCCCCTCAGATAACTGATTCCAGTTCTCATTGACTTCGATTCTTTTCATTGCTTCTGTAGACTTTTCGGGGTCTCAGTTGCCTGATCTATAAAACTGGCAGCTGAACTGGTCTAATTAGATCTCCGTAAAGCTTTCTTCCAGGATCCTATGATATTTTAAACGTCCGCATAACCGTACCCCACAACAGAAAAGCTTACTCGCTGCCAGTAACTCTAAAAGGAAAGTGTTTCCTAACATTTTGCCCATTGTGCCTTTTCCTTCCTTCCATTCTGTTAGTGTTTCTCTGGAGATGGAGAAGATAGTGCAGAGAAGGTGGGGCAGGCGCCTGCCTCACTGTTGATGCTGCCGTGTACTCAAGTTGGGGAGAGAAGTGAAGTACTGAGGGATCCTGAAATCCCATAGCAGCCCCACCCCTTCCCACCTTGGCTTCCAGCTCCATTTCCAAATTACAGGGAGGTTTCAGATTAAAATCCTGATTGACCAGCACTCACCCACGGTCCCACACAGCCTCTTCTCTAGCACCTTCTGGTAGATTCCTCATATACCCAAGCGTATCTGTGACCCCCTACCCCAAAATCTCCTCTGATAAATATAGAGAACATTTCTAAAATATTTCTGAAAATATAGAGAAGACTAAATACCTAGAAAATATGATTAGATCTATACACTGACTAGTGTGGGAACACTATAACAGTAAAAGGAGTAACAAATAGTTATTTATTGAAGAGTAAACGTGTTTCAGACACTAGGTTAAGCTGTATGCATTTCATGTTACTGAATTTTCACAGTAACAATATGAGGTCAGCACTATTTTCATCACTATTTTATAGATGATGAAACAAAACTTTAAAGGAATATGCCTATCACCTGCCTGGTGTCATATAACTAACAAATGGTAGAGCCTAGAATTTCAGACCAAGTTTGTCTAGTTGATGTCTGAACATTTCATGCTATACAAAAATGCTTTACTTTTTTATTTTTTAAATTGAAGTATAGTTGATTTACAATGTTGTATTAATTTCTGCTGTATAGCAAAGTGATTCAGATATAGATAGACAGACAGATAGATAGATAGATAGATAGATAAGATAGATAAGATAGATAGATTGATTCTTTTTAACTCTCTTTTCCATTATGGTTTATCACAGGATACTGAATAGAGTTCCTCCTGTCCTGTACAGTAGGACCCTGTTGTTTACCCGTCCTATACATAATAGTTTGCATCTGCTAACCCCAAACTCCCACACTATCATTCCTCTAACTCCCTGCCCTCCCTTAGCAACCACAAGTCTATTCCCGATGTCTGTGATTCTGTTATATAAGTTCATTTGTGTTATATTTTAGTCCACATTAAAGTGACAGCATATGGTATTTGTCCTTTTCTTTCTGACTTCACTTCACTTGATATGATGATCTACAGTCCCATCCACGTTGCTGCAAATGAAAAATGCTTTACTTCTTAAAAAACGTTTTAAAATCTTTGCACCTGTGTGTCACTTCTTCCACAAAGCTTCCAGAATGCTCCCCAACTCTATTTTAGAGATCTCCACTATGTTTCACTGTATCTCTGCATCCTGTTATACTGACAGTATATTGTTTAAAATCTTTCATTTGTGTTTCTTCTACTCTAGACAGTAAATTGCTTGAAGGGAATAGTTGTATTTGCTTATAGTCCTTGCTGCTTGTGTATCTTTCTTCTCACAGGCTGGTTTTCAAGGCACTCTTGCTTAGAGGATGGTCAGCACTCTTGGTTTTACAGCCCAAGTCAAAGCTGTTGGATTAGGAGATGATAAATGCCACCCAGCCCTTTCTAGGAATGTAGGGTATTCTTCTGGGTTGTTTTCAGAACTGACAGAAATTCAGGCTTTGCAGTAAAAAGAAGGAAAGCTCCAAACAGTTTATAGCTTATCTGAGATTAAGTAGTACTGAGTTGGTTCAGGATTTTTTTTACAGAGAACTTTCTGGAATACTGACTGCTAAATGTCTGTGGATCATGGACCCCAGCCATGTGTTCTTGAGAGGAGCAGGGAGGGTCTCTATCGCTGAGCCTGGCTTAGTGCAGAGAAGGCACAAGCCCCCTGGAAGACCAGTGATGTCCCCAGCATGGAGCAGCCACAGCAGAGTCATAGTGTTGCGCGTGTGCCCTCCTCAGTTTTCATACCCTTTAGAGTATGAAAGAATCTTCAGCCACCCTAAGGAAGGCAAATCCCCTCAACCAAGAGTGATTTCATTAACTATCAGATCTTCATGTTTGAGGGATGAGACGTTCATGACACCAAAATCATGGAGCAAACGCAGACCTGTTCCAATTACATATATACATAAAAAGCATACGTGCCTAAAATGTTTCTGGGGGAACATGCAAGAAACTGCTGAAGGCAGGTGCCTCACGGCAGTGAGACAGAGGGTCTAGAGAGAATGAGAGACACATTTTTTTATTGGAAATGTTTTTATATTGCCTAAATATCATACCATGTCTGTTATTATTTGTATAATAACAGAAACAAATAAGATAATTTACATAATAAGTATAATAAAATATATATTAAAATACTTGACTCAACTTCTAAATGATTGGAATTTGATAATTCAATCGATTCTTTGCAGACACACAGCTTGAGCCTAAGCTTGCTTTCTTTAGGATTCAAGGGAAGGAACAAGTCTGCTAGAAGGTGGACACAAAATTCTCCTGAGAAGTGGTCCAGAGAAAGACGGAGGGAGGGGTTCAAAACAACAGTGGTAATAAGAGCAATAACTAACATTTAATGAAGGCAAAGTACTGAACTCTCCATGATCATCTCATTTAAACAACCCAATCAAGCAGGTTTCATTTCTTTCTCCACGGAAACTAACATCTGAGACCTTGGATAACTATCAAGTGGCAAAACTAGGATTTGATTCCAGGCAACCTGAAGCTAGAGCCCAAGTTCTGTATTCGTGATCATGACTCTATGTGAGTAGCATTCATTATCTTATACGAAGATTCTTTTTCTACCCCAGCCCTCTTGGTGGCATAACTGCCTCCTGCAGATACATTAGCAATAAGACATCAACTAAGCAAGAGAGATGCCAGACCGCCCCCCTTGGCCGCCGGGAAAGCCAGTCTTTGGATTACCTGGGAGATAATGCTTGGGGACTCCTAAAACGACCTGGAAAGAACTGAGAGGTACTGGTGTTTCCAAAAAGAGAACAGAGGGCAGAGCCAGAGACTCCTGTGGTGTTATCATGACCCTATTTTTACCCCCTATGGCCAAGGAAATACCTCTTTATATAATTACGTTTAAAGGAAATGGGAAATGTCAAAGAAGACGTAAGAATAAGGTTATCTCAATCTGGCAAAGACCCGTTACCTGAGTTTTAACTGTGGAGGAAGACTCCTGCTACTCTGCAGGCGTCTCAGTCTGTTGGTGCTGTTGACACCTAGAATCAAAGGAAGCATGGTTAGGAGAGAAAAGCCACAAAACAATGCTCTGCTATTTCTTCCCCTTGACGGTGGAGTGGGAAGTTAGCTCGATGTCTCCTGAGACTTTCACACAGTGATGTAAATCACTGCACGCTTGCTCAATCATGGAGCTCAAGGCTGAGCCCCACAGGGACTGAACACATTGAACGTCAAACTCGGAACTGGAGCAGCGAGAGAGGAACATGAAGTACATCTTGTGGAGCAGCCTTAATTTTTGCTTGTTTGTTATCTTTATAATCCTCCTCTTTTTCTTTCTCCAAATGCAAAACCCTCACGTCTAAAAGCATCACTGCCCCATGTGAAACGGGGGCTCCTGAGCAGTTCCTGTTCATGTTCCCCACCACCCAGCCTCGTGTCCACTGCTTGGAATGCTCTCAGTAAAATAGGGGCCATAGCATACACTGCCAAACCAGGACACCTCTGAGCATGAGAGAAGCCTCTATTAATAACTGTGCTGGGATACCAAGTGCAAACTGAGACTTCCCTGGGCAAACCGGGAAGTATGAAACCCTGGTTTTAAGGAATACAGTCTGGAAACTGTTGGCTCAGTGTAACCTTTGCCTGTAAGAGATGAGGATTCCACCTGCACGATTTGCTCCAATGGGGAAAATTACCCACTGATGAGAACCAGGAAACTCCAACACAGATAATCCATCATCTCTAATCTACCTTGAAATAAACGAACTGGGAAATAACTGAATTTTATAAAAATTGAGTTAGTGTTGAGCATGTCAAACCTGAGATCTCAGTACAACCCTTGTGCTTTCTGCCACAACAGTACCCTCTGTACCCTTCTTTGCTTCACACTGTTCTTCAAATCAACTCACCTCTTACACCCAAGTACCAATTTTAGCCTCATCCAAAGCAATATAATTTATGATACCATGAAGCTTTTGTGCTGGTGATTTTTTTTTTCTAATACTCATTAAAACACACCAGTAACTATTAAGATGTTTATCTGTATGCCTCTAAAATTAGCCATCTCCCACCGGTAGTTTACTTGCTAGATTTTACTGTATTTTCAGAACTTTCTGAATTTTCATAATTAGTTATTTTATACTTGTTGGTTCCTACAATTCTGGTCTATACTAGAATCAAGTATAAGATGACATCTGGTTTAGCACAGCTTGAATGTTTTGTTTTCAGTTTAACACAGCAATATGCAATTCTGTTCTGTAAAAAGCAGATTTCTAGGAACTTCATTGCTTACGTAAGATGGTCACTTTGCTCCATTCAGTTTAGCCTTCCTAACTGGCCCTCTGGTTCAATCTTAATTTTATTTGTTTATAGATGCATTTGTGTACGTTTTGGTCATGCAAAAGATTCCTATTAGTTATTTTTGAAAAGGCACATCTCATGTGTCAGCAATAAAGCCAGTGACATTAAATGATTCTTCAAATATTTATTGAGCACCTGCCATGGGCCAACTCCTCTCCAAACTAGGGAAAGTTAAGAGCATACAATTCTGCCCTCGGGTTCCTTCATGTTAGTGGGGAGGCATGCAGGCAGGCAGACATACACACTTAAAAGGCATCTTTTAAGATGCCACGTGCTACACCAACAAACGGTTTGGACATGCTCTTTGCTCCTTAGGAGGAGCGAGTCCTGTGTTTGGAGCAGGGATAAAAATTATCCTCGAGAAATCAAATGGGCAGGAATGGATATTTCTTTATTTTTCAAATAGAATTTAATTTTCTTTCTGAATCCTCCTCCCCTTCAAAAAAATATCTACAGAAATGAGGTTAGTTTTGTTTTAAGACTTAGGATATTTTTTATCATCGAGGTATAAGGTGAAGCCAGGTATAATTAAATTCCCATATCAGGAGTATTCTGCCTGACTCAGGGTTCTCCACTCCCTTTCTGTCCTCAAGTGGCACCTTGGGAGAAGGGGAGCAAGCACGGTATCTTTGGGCAACATCAAAACTGGAGGCTGGCATCCAGGACCTATACGACCTTCTTGGCCCCAGATGCCAGGGACCCTTCTGGTACCAGCAACATGTGATTCCTCAGATTGGAACTGAGGCATGTCCTGGCATCCACTGCTGGTGTCTACTGACTGTGGACTCTCATCATGAGAAGGCCACACGTTAGGACCTCTTGAGCCTAACCACAGTGCCTCTGGTCTGACAAACCACTCACTCCTTCACGCTGCTCCCTGGGCCCCAGGGAACTCTCACCAAGCTGAGGGGATTGGGGTTCCCTGCACCCACTCCACTCACCCCGGCACCTCCCTTTGGCACTGCTTCTCTACACCCCCTGCCGTATGGACAGAAGTGCCAAGCGCCTTGCCAGACATGAAGCTTACACCCTTCCCGGGCCACTTCCTGGCATCTACTCCCTGCTTCAGGGCGTCTCCCAAAACTTCTGGCTTGTTTCCGCATGCCTCCCACCCCATGCCAGCTTTTGCTCTGCCACCCCTACCCTGGCATGGCAGGAGTTGCTCTTATTTCATATCCTCATCCTTCTTAATTCATGGTTGATACATATCTATGCTGTGACTTTCCTGGCTTGGCTCTTTGTATGTGAAACTCAGATTCAAGAAATATTTTTTCCCTCTCATAAGATGGGCTTTTTTTGTTTTGTTTTGCAAACCAACAGTGTTTCCCTATCAGATTATGTACTATTTAACCATGGGCAATAAAATCTCTAGAAACTATTAGTGGTTACTTGAAATAAAAACTGGCATAGTATTTTTTAAAATATTTTCCCCCAAGACACTTAAAATCATTAAAGCAGGTTTTTTTTTCAGAAATCTGAGTCATTCAAAATATCTTCCCGACTTTCTATATTTGAAAAATCAAGAGAAAGGGCAGAGATAGGCAAATTAATATTTGTTAAATGTCAACAACACTTAGGTATTATGGTGTTTTACATTCTTTGCTTTCTTTCATAATATACCCTTAGTGTTGAAGTCATTCCCATTTTATAAACAAAGAAAAGAAGTCTCAGAGGAGATTATATAACTTACCCAAGTGATCTGGCTGGAAGTAATAAAGCCAAGATTCACACTGAATACAGCTGGGCCCCAAATTCATTTGCTTTCTCCCTTTGCACAGTAAGCAAAATACTGTCAGCCCAGTGACACAGTCAAATTTCATGTCCTGCGTGTGTTATTCATAGCATTAGGATGCCTCTTGCATCAATCAATGGACACAACGCATTTATGATTGTTTTTCTAGATTTGGAAGTAAGCATGACATACTAACCTTAAATATTAGTGGTGGTTTAAAGTTGTACCTCTGCTTCTCAGACCCATTGTTGGGCTTACCCTTGACTGGTTTGATGCAGAATCCTTGGTTACCAACAAAGAACCAATGATAACATTATTGGGAAAATTAAACCTGCTCTTTGTTACATCTGCTTTTCGACAGTTTCCAGGAGAGCATTACAGTGAAAAGAAGGCACTGTCTGTACACGTAAACACAGATTTCCTGAGTGGCCCCAACTCAGGGGAGAGGCTGCAAGTGCTGCTGAGAGCAGAGGAGTGTCCTGCCGAGAGAGTCCTAGCTGACATCCTGGCAACTGAGTCATGAGAGTCACTGGGGTGGGGGTGGGGGGAGACTGTGCAAGTAAACAAAACTTTCTCACCATGAAAATCCTCTCCCGTCCTACAGGGAAGCTGTGATGCGGACACTGCCTGCAAAGGTAACGGCATCAATGAAGCATCTTCTAAAAGCTCAGGGCTGAGAATCCCCAGACCACAGATGAAATGACCACCCCACAATTAGTGATGTACAGACTTATCCATTTTCAGAAAGAGTATGGTTGGCCTATGACAATACAGGTAAAGAGCTACGATTATGTACAAAGTGTTCCTCATGCATGGGTGCTCTCCAAAATTTAAATTGACTCATATTTTGTAAAATGTACTTTTTAATGTCATACATCATATACGTGAATATATAGGAATATACAGACATAGATATAGATTCATACGTGTCTCTGTGTGTGTGTGTGTGTGTGTGTGTGTGTGTGTGTGTGTGTTACGGGAGTTCATACAGTTTAGAAAAGAACACTAACTAGGACTAAGATTTAAATTACTATTCTGGTTTTTCTAACAACACAGTGCGAATCACCAAACTTTCTGGGCCTAAGTTGCCTCAGCTTTAAAACAAAATGCTAGACTTCTTTTAGTATCAGCTGGTACATATTAAGCATTAAGATATGCCACTTGCTTTTATGACAAGCTACTTCATTCAGTCCCTCCAGAAAACAAGGTAAGGTTGGCCTTTCATATATTCCCAGTAAACTTTCCCTTATAACACTTATTGTGGGTGAAATACAATAATATCTTCTATAATTTTATTGGTTAATATTTGTTTCTCAGAATGCACTTTAAGCTCCAAGAGGACAGGGACCATGCCCCCTTGTTCCCTCGTATCCCTGCACCTGATGCAGTTTTGGCCTCTGTTTTAAGGGGATGAATTAACAGATAATAATGCGAAGAAGATATTAGTCCTGAGATTCTGAAAAACAGCACTTTAACCTATTAACTCTGATTTTTGAAGCTCTCACCATTCTTATTAGTTATCTATGACCCCAGTTGTCTAATCCAAAAGGCTTCCCAGCTCAAAGGCCCCCTTTGCAGTTTCCACCACCAACTGCTCCCTCTTGCGCCTCAGTGATGAAAGCCCCTTCCTAATCTTCCCCTGCATCTCCAGTTGCTGTTTCCTTCCTCAACTCTTCCCTCAGGCCTGCCCTACCTAAGACATTGGCTGAGGTTCACCGTCTCGTCTCTTTGCCTTTCTTAACCCAGGCATCCTAGGATTACTTACATTGTAATAAGTGTATCTGACCCACCCCCAGGATTTGTAAGAGATGCACCAGAGAGGAGTTCAGATGTTTGGGGGGTAAGTATTTGTCGAATGAGTGGCCATGACTCTAACCATCACCCCTCGTGTTCCCATACACTGCCAGCTCTCCCCCTTTCTATTTTCCAGATTCCTGTTTATTCATTTCCTTGGGCTGCCACAGTAAATCACCACAAACTGGGTGACTTAAAAATAACAGAACTTTAATTCTCTCACAGTTCAGGAGGCCAGAATTGTAAAATATTGAGGTGTTGGCAGGGCTGGTTTCTCCTGGAGTCTAAAGGCAGAAACTGTCTTAAAACTGGCTCCTGGTGATGGCCAGCAATCCCTGGTGTTCTGTGACTTAGAGTCGCAGCACTCCAAGCTCTGCCTCCATATTCACATCACTTTCTTCTCTGTGGATCTTCCTGTCTCTTATAAGGAACTTCTCATTGGATCTGGGGCTTACCTTCAGCCAGTATGATCTCATTTCAATCGTCATCTTAATTATATCTGCAAAGACCTTTATTCCAAATAAGGTCATGTTCTGAGGTTCTGGGTGGATGTGAACTTGTGGGAGACACTATTCAACCTGCAACATTCTACCCTCTGGCCCCTCAAAATTCATGTCTATCACATGCACAAAATACATTCGCTCCACCCCAACATCTCCTGGAGTCTTCATCCATTCCAGCATCAACTCTGAGTCTCAAATCTCACCCTAATATCTTGACTCAAAAAGTCCCTAAGCTCATGATCTAAATTATTTAAATCAAGCATGATAAGACTCTGGATTTCATTCACCTAGGGAAAAAATTTCTCTCTGTGTCTTCTGAAATCCAGGGAGGGGCGTAGGCTACACATTTCCATTCCCAAAAAGGGGAACAGGGAGGAAGAACAGGGTCTCTGGTCCCAGCAAGTCTGAAACCAAAGAGGCCAATTCCACTGAGTTTTGAGGCCTGTAAACAATCCACTGAGGCCTGATGTTTGATAAGTTTGACTACATAAAAATAAATGTCCACAGCAAGATAAATGATGAGCAAAATTAAAAGATAAATGACACACTGGGGAAAATGCAACTCATATGATAAACCACATGTTATTTCCTTAAACTATAAAGAGCCTCTGAAAAAGTGATAAAGACCAATACACATTAAATAATGGGCAAAGAATAGATAAAATATTCACAGAAAAAAATCCAAGTGGCTCTTATTTATAGGAAAAGACAATCCACCTTACTCACAGTGAGAGAAATACACATTAAAACTTTGCCAAGATGAACAATGTGAGTTGGACAACTTATTTGGAAGGTAATTTGACAGGCTCTAACAAAATGACAAATGGGTGTACTTTTAATCCAGCAACTGCACTTCTGGGAATTAATCCTACAAATCAACTAACTTGTAAAATGACCAAAAAAACAAGGTTAATTACTGCAGCAGGTTAATTACTGCAGCATTGGTCATGAAAGCAAAATATTAGAAAATATATAGCTACTCAAATAAATCATGGTATATTACACAGGCACTAAAAAATGAAAAGAACTCTCTATATAAAGATAAAAAATGTTCTCCAAGACATCCTGCTAAGATAGGGGAAACAAAACAATGTGCAGGACTCTGTGCATAGAAGGACTAAACAACACAGGTATATATCTGCACATCCATGCATACCACATCTCTGCAAGGCTGTCCAAGAAACCAGACAGCGGTTACAGAGAATTGCTTGGTGAGGGGCCATGGTAGAATGAGTGCTTTTACTCTAAAACTTCTTATACCTTTCTAATTCTGAGTACCGAGATTAGTTAATCTATCATGATTAATTACTTGAACTTTTTAAAAAGTTATTAGAGATTGTCAGTACGACTTCTGTCTACTTCCACCTGAAGGCCACTCGACAGACACTACGGGACATTTTTTTAAGTAAGTCAACAAGGACAAAAAGAAGAGCAGACCACCTCTAACATCAGATGTCAACAAGCCCTTAGAAGGAGGGCAGCCACAGAACCAACCGCCCAGGAAACAGGGTCCTAGCATCTCTGTGAACGAGGACAGTGCAGAAGCAAAATACATGCCGATTAATCAAAAAAGTAATGGCAGCATGAGCGGGTTATTGAGAAATACTGAGACAGACCATAGAGGTCACACATAAAAGAGTTCAAAGTGGTTGGCTCTGGGAACTGGAGCTAAGATATGGATATGTATGGGAAGGATTGCTCTTTTTTATTATAAACTATGGCTTGAATTTTTTTTTCTTTTTTTGTCTTTTTGTCATTTTAGGGCTGCACCCATGGCATGTGGAGTTTCCCAGGCTAGGGGTCTGCCGCCAGCCTACGCCACAGCCACAGCAATGTGGGATCCGAGCCGCATCTGCGACCTACACCACAGCCACAGCAACACAAGGTCCCCAACCCACTGAGCAAGGCCAGGGATTGAACCTGCAACCTCATGGTTCCTAGTAGGATTTGTTTCCGCTGCGCCACGACGGGAACTCCCTATGGCTTGAATTTTTAAACTATATGCATGCATTATCACTTAGTCCTTACTTCTTAAGAAAAAAAGTGCCTTAAGTTATTATTAGTATTACTGATAGTGGCATGGCAATATATGTTAATTTTTAGTGACATGGATAAGTCTTGACAAAACTAGAAATGACCAAAAATGACCAAAAAGAAATAGGTAGGTGTAAACTTACCAGTTAACCAAGAGAAAACAGGATTTTTTTTTTTTTTTTGCCTTTTGTCGTTTTAGGGCTGCATCTGTGGCATGTGGAGGTTCCCAGGCTAGGGGTTGAAACGGAGCTGTAGCTGCCAGCCTACACTGCAGCCACAGCAATGCAGGATCCGAGCCACGTCTGCAACCTACACCACAGCTCATGGCAACGCCATATCATTAAACCACTGAACAAGGCCAGGGATCGAACCCACAGCCTCATGGTTCCTAGTTGGATTCATTAACCGCTGCGCCACGAAGGGAACTCCGAGGAAACAGGAAATTTTTTAAAGAACTGTTAATATTACTGCAAAAAGAAATTAGTGTTACAGGAAATTTTTCCTTCAAATTTTTGTTTTAAAAAGTCCCTGTTCTTAAATAACAAGAAAATTGTTATAAGCAATTAGTTTTACTATGAGACTATTCTAAAATGAATCTATGCAAATAGAAATCATCCATATGGTAAGACAACTATTCTCTGATTAAATACAGGTCATCCTATCATAAAAAACTGGAAAAATCTAAAGAAAACTATTAACACAGTAAAGGAAAACAGAAACCATTAGAAAGACTTTTGATAAAATTCTCTATTAAACTTTGACAGAAATCAGATTTGTATTGGGAATAAAAGAAATGTTTTCTGTCCTCTAGGAATTCAGTGTGGTATCTTGATATGCATTGTTATTTTACATGTAAAAGAATATTTGATTTAAAAATTAATATTAGGAGTTCCCTTCGTGGCTCAGTGGTTAACGAATCCAACTAGGAACCATGAGGTTGCGGGATCGATCCCTGGCCTTGCTCAGTGGGCTAAGGATCCTGCGTTGCCGTGAGCTGTGGTGTAGGTTGCAGATGCGGCTTGGATCCCGCGTTGCTGTGGCTGTGGAGAAGGCCGGCAGCTACAGCTCCTGTTAGACCCCTAGCCTGGGAACCTCCATATGCCGCGGGGGCAGCTCTACATAAAAGGCAAAAAAGACAAAAATAAATAAATAAATAAAATAAAAATAAAAATTAATATTAAAGTCATCCACTCATTGAACAAATAACTTTGGAATGATTCTGTGATTCAGGCACTCTTGAGTAGTGAACTGGAAAACAATGAGTAAGATGCTGACCCTAAATTCAACAGTTATGATCAACAGCACAGTCATTATTATATTAGCAGACATTTCTTGAGTAATCCTTACCTACTAAAGCTGAAAACCTTACATAGCAATAGGAGCCAGAAGTTCTTCAACTGTCATGGGCAAACAGGTGGGTAGATGAGCCAGACTGGCAGGTCATCAGATCACATGCGAGGGGTTGAGGGAACTGGTAGTCAGCGAAAGGAGCTTCGGGGTTGGGAATTCTGGAGGTGGGGCAGTTTCAGGTGAGGACTGGCTCTGGAGGTACATGACAATGCGATGCTTATGACAAAATGGAAACCCTCAAATGCCTCAAATTAAGTAAGATAAAGTCTACCATGGCACATTAAAGCAATGAAATACCACACAGTCATAAAAGGAAGAGCGACAAGGGCCATAGACATGTGCATACAAAATAATGCCAAGTGGCAATAAATAAAACAATAGATTGCATAAACCCATGGAGAGCGGAATAAAATTTCCATTTGCATCATGATAATGACAGGCTGAAATCAAAGACAGGAGTTAATAGCTTACTAACTTCAAAAAGAGATTTTCTTTTTCATTCCCTACAAAATACAAAAGTATTATGTAAGCCTGCACTTTTCTTAAGGAAGGAGGAACATTTTTGGTCACTCTCAGTGTATCTCCTCTGCTGAATCAGAAGAGACTGGTCATGACTCTAGAGCTTTCAAAGGTAACTAAATTCTTTCTTTACTCTTGAGCCCATGATTAGTTGTCTCTTACGCAAGTCTGAAGACGCATAAGACATATCTAATAAACTTCTTTTCACCAATTAAGTGTTTCCACTCAGAATTGCACACAAATACCTAAAATGGTAAAGAACAGTGATCAAAGCTATTGCTTTATTTTACCTGGAATATCCATGGAGCCACTGAGTTTTTAGAGCTGGAAGATAGTCTAAAATCTTAGTCTATTTTAGTGGATTTTAAATTCTGGCCCACACAGACGGCTTAGCTGTCACTCCAGGAAGAGCAGAGTGACAGGGTGGACAAGTAAACTCAGTCCCTCTTTGTCTCTGCCGCCCTCCCACACTTCCCTCTGGAGCTTCAAACACACAATTCGACCAGAGCAGTTTTGTAAATATCTGCTTCATATTCTGGGGGTTTCCAAACCTAGCAGCATATGAAAATTAAATGGGAAGATTTTAAAACATACTAAGTCCTAGAATGGACTCTTCACCCTAGACCTACTGAATCAGAGTTTCTAATAACAGAGCCTGGCAATTAGTACCATTTTAAAGCTCTTCATTTAATTTTGATGTGATCCAAATATACAAATCTCTCTATAGGGTACTGGAAAGAGAGACATATGGCCTTTTCTGGAATGTTCCCAGTTATGAGATTTCTTCCCCCCACAGAAAGCATTTTTAATTACTAAAAGAGAATTAACTTTCCCTGGAGCTGAATCCACTCCTTCTGCCTTTTCATGCTAGGCAGACCAATGAGCTCCTTCACTCCCAGGACAGGTAAGGCGGCTGCCACCGGCAGTGCTGTCAGCTCTTTCTTCTGCTAATCAGTTCCACCCACTTCGCCGTAACAGTCCACCAGATCCAGAATCAGTCAGTTGTAATTCCTCAACTTCAGGCCAGAGTTGGTGACCCAAGCCAATCCAGTAAAAGTACTTCTCCAAGACTTTTTAAAAGTCTAAACTGAAGCCAGAATTGAGACTCTTTTCTCTCTGAAGTCACAGGGCTAGGGAAATAGAAATCTAGGGCTCCTGGCGGCTGTGTCTTTGGCCTCAGCGGAGCGGGGGCTGTGATGAGCCGCCAGGTGTGCCACGAGACCCAGGCTGGGTACCCCACATTTACTCTCCCAGATTCCATGAGCATTGCCGGCTGGAGGCTCACAGTCCAGCCTTTCTGTTGAGCAAAGGAAGCAGCCTTGGGCATGGTTATACCCTCTCAGTGCAGTCAGCCCACATCCAACGCCTGGCTAATGCAGAGGGTAAGGCCCTGGCTCCTGTGCTGACAGCCCTGAACAGCTCTCCCAGCCTGAAAACTGCCCCTGGCGGGTGAGGCCTCTGCGGTGAAAGTCGTGCAACCCGACTTTTCCTTCGACTCAACTCCACTTCCTTGCGCCTCCACGGATGCTGTTCCCAAGAGCAACCCAAACAAATTTCCATCTTAAGAGTGTTTTCCCAGAAAACCCAGCCTGTGTCACTGTGGGGGAGTCCCAGCTACAGCAGGAGGACATGGGACTGAGCAGTGACAGCTGGGATGGGATTCACCCAGGGGGACCCTAGGAAGACTGAGTCCCCCGGTCCTTTCTCCCTGCCTTTCCAAGTGTGCATCACCACACATAGTTCCCAGTATCTCGCCATCCCAATCATGGAATACTCAATTTTGAGTGCAACTGCCCATATGTGGACATGCTAGGCTAGAGCATGGAGAAATTTTACGCTCATTATTCTTCTATTAATTTTGCTGAAGATTAGCTCAGCTTTTCAGCAGCCCCAAAAATGAGCTGGTTTATTAGAGCTCGTGTTTACGACAGACTCCTACACACTCTCTGTCAAGCCGGCTCCCTCTCTGCATCCAAACATCGTTTGCTCTTCTCAAAAAGCTGCCTCAGTTTCAGGACTGGTAATATTTCTTACCCCTTCTACAACACATGCCTGAAGCATAAGCCAAGATTTGAAAGGGGTTAGGGGGAATGGGAGTGGAGAAGGTTGTTTTTTGTGGTTTGTAATATGAATAAGTACTGGAAACACATTCTTTTTTTTTACCTAAAACTGCACACATGTTCATCCCCCTAGAGAATTCTAGGGACAGCTCTTTTACATTGACCTGAAGTTCTTACGGTTCTTATTTGGAACTTCTCATCAGATCTAATGTGTGTCGTGCTTATGACAAAAATCTCAGAGACACGCAGTTTTCCAGTGATGTAGCTAATACATCTGACAATTAGATGCCCTGGTGATAACGTCCCACTGAGAAAACGGAAGTGGTGACAGATTTGGGATAAGTTCATTCTCTTTAATTTCCAATTATGCAGCTAAATGGGACTTCAGAGTTCATCTAGTGCCTGAATGGCAGATACTCCCTCCCCTGACACTCCTGTCCTGCGAGTCAGGGGCAGACAAGGCCAAACGGAAGCCAGCCCTCTGTACAGAGTCCCAGTGCTGCCCCTTTCCCACAGGGTCTTCTTCCTCAGAGCCCAAATCAGGCCCCGTAATTCTCAGTGTGCCACATCAGACAGCAACTCCCAGGAAACTGGCTCTGGCAAACTACATGAACTTTATTTTCTTTATCTCTCTTTTAAAGTAGTAAAATCATTGTCCCAGATTTATATAGTGGTCAATAACTGAGCTTAAACTCCTGGCTCCCAATTCAGTGTTCTCTCCACTTGCCACTTTCTGAAAATTCCCCAATCTTTTCAAATATGATAAGCCTGAAAACTTGTCAGGTATGCAGAATTCTGGCCTAACCTCAACAGGCGTGTCTTCCTTTACTGTATGTCTACGTAGCCATTTCTCGTCTGGCTTGTGATGCATATAGGAATGCAGAGGCCATCTGGAGGAGAAGTGGTACAGGGAGGGCTCAGTATTCATGAGGCACCACATACTTCAATAATAATAATAAAATGCCAGACAAATAGAAACATGCCCTGTACGCAGTGACTCATGGTGCTAAGCTAATCCCACAATGGCCCCACCTCATTATTAAAAACTTGAGAAAGAGAGAGGGGAGAAAATACAATTCCATGTATGTCCTTCTTTTTGTTTGGTAACCACAACAACCAGCCGAAAACGAGATGTGACTCCTGACCAACGGTTTTGTTGGAGGTTGAAGCCATCCTCTGGCTCCTGAGCTATCACCCGGGCCCTTAAAGAAGTAAGAGACCCTAGGGGGTATTAGTCCCTTGACAATTCTCAGTCCGTTTAACACCAGCATTTTTCTCCTACCAGGACAATGGCAGAGCTGTAGGCAGAATGTAAAACAAAGGTCTGGCATGAGGTGCCCTGGGAGCCAGTCAGAAATTACGGGATGATTGATGTGTCAAGATCCAGGAAGAGATGGGTGTGATGACCGTGTCATGCTTTCTCCTCGGCACAGAAAGAACACACTTGAGTCTCCGCCTCCCCTCCCGAGGGTCCAAATGCCAAAGGAGAATGAACCTTAGAGATATCAGACACAATCCCATCACTTAACAGGTAAGAATGAGGCACAGAGAGGGGAGGGGACCAGGCCAAGGGCACACAGCAAGATTTTTCCAAGAACAAGCTCATGAGGAGTAAATAGCTGGGAGCATGTAAACATCAGAAGTAATGACAAACTGAAATAACTGATCCAGTGAAATAGCACTTGGTCGTTACAGAGCTGCTCTCCATGGCAGCCAGAAGCCCCATCCCTAACCCCGACCCCGCAATGGGTCGGGTCTCCCTCATTCCCCCACTGACTCTTACTGAGGCAAACCGCTAGCTATAAAATGACTCACTTTGGAAACAGACTTTGTGACTCAGACTCTGAGTTTTAACCCCTAGGCCAAGCTCCCAAAGGCTGTAGGGGGGTTTTATAGCATCTCTGACAAGCCGTTAAGAGAGGAGATCTCCCTGCACCGAAGATAAATAGGTGGTTTGTGGACCAGTAAGCAACTGCATGGGATAAAAGAGGAAGGAATTCATAATTACGTCTGTGTTTCAGGCTAGGATCCCTGCTCAGCCGCACTGTCCCTTGCAATCCTCATAACAGCTCCGTGGATAAACACGATTATGCTGTAACTCCAGAAGCTGAGGGACAGGGTGACAAGTAACCAGACGTGGAGTATGGAAGAGACCCGGTGATCTGCCCGAGTGGGCAGAGCCGGGATTCCAGGCCAAGCCGCCCCGGCTTCCTGTCCTCCTCCCCCGCGTCCCAAACCCCAGGCGCCACTGGAGCACTTCTCATGTGCCGGAGGCATAATCACCTCTTCCATTTCATCAGCACGGTTCTCTGGGGGTCGGGGGTTGGCAGAGTATTTCTCACATTTTAAAAAAAGACAGATTTTGCAGGTAGAAAGTCCATGTGGCCTTGAGAAAATCACCTCCTATATGCAGGCCTCAGTTTTCCTCATTTGTAAGATCTGCCTCACAGGTCCGTTTTACAAATGAAACGAGAACATGCAAGTGAAAGGCACTTTGTATAAACTGCCAATCGCCGTTCAGCTCAGTGAGAAGTCAGTAAGAGACGGAAAGATGGCAAAAGGACAAGCAAAAAAGCTGGATCGTGTTTAAAATAACTACTGGCTCACAGCAAGTAGCATTAGTAATATATGATATCTATACAATGCCTGGAGACCTATAGCGAACACAGCTTTCAGAACATAATTCCCTTTAACCCCTGGTCACGGCTGGAATCTTCTTCCCCTTTATCTGGTGCAACCAGCGGAGTTCTCAGGCTGTAACAGGCATCTTGGGGAAGTTGAATCAGCCTGTGTTAGCAACTCAGTTCTAACAACACTCTTCTGAAGTGGGTGCTGGGTAGTTATGGAAACTGAGGCACAATGTTCGTGGCCCCTGACTCCACAGCCAGTGAGCGGAGGAGCTGGGTTTGAAGCCCCCTCTGCTGTGCCTCTCAGGACCACCGGGAACCTGCTCTCAGAGGGCAACTTCACCGCACCCTGACCAGACCCCGCTCGGGAGAGAGTGACGTTCGGCCTGGAGAAGGGAGACTGGAAACTCCTTCCCTGAACGCTGAAGGGCTGCACCTCAAGCGGCTCTCCAGGCCCCCCGTCAACAGACCCCCGTGCTGCTCTGAGTCAGGCCTCTGCCTCCTTGCTCATTTTTCTCCCCAGCGTATTTCCCCACAGCGCTTTTTCCAGACTTCCTCTTTCCTTCAATCCTCAACTCACCCCAGAGGACTCTGCTCTCTCCTTTCTCCCCACCCTCACTTCCCGGGTTTTCTCTCTGCCTGTGACTTATTCCTGCGTGGATCCCAGCCTCACTCCTGCTGGTATCATAACCCTCCCTGACCTTGGACAACCCGCAGCAGAATTTTGGGGAGTGGGTTCTAGAGTCTGACTTTCTGAATCTAAATCTGGGGTCTGCTCTTAGGTGCCGTGTGACCCTGGACAAGCGACCTCTCTGCAAGCCTCAAAGCACCTGTCTCAAGGAACCACCACGAGCACCCAAGGGGCGACGCTTCACGCGGTCACGTACGTGTTACCTCAAGGCGATTTCAGGCACATGCGCGCCCATCGCTAGGATGACCCTTCTCCCATCTCTGGAGCGACATCTTTTTTGCCTGTTTTAAGCCAAATCCTCTGTCTCCTCATTCCTTCCAACCTTCCCAGAAACCCAGTCCCAGAGTCACCGTTTCTTTCTCGGGACCACTTACTGCCTAAAGGTCTACACTCCCGCCACCTCCCGAAGCCCCCTCCAAGCTGCGGACACCCCACCCCCGTGGGACGCCCAGGCTGAAAGCCCAGCAGTCTGTCTTCTTCCTTGGCCACCGCGCGCCGAGACCCAGACTTCTTCCCAGAAGGCCTCGCTGGCCTCCCCTCTCCGTGCACATCTCACCCCCCACCCCAGCTCTCAGCGCCCTTCCTCCGTACCCGCCCCTCCCCCTCCGACCCCACCCCTCCCCCTCCGCGTCCTCCTTACTTCCAGAGCCCTTGCCTCTCCCTGTATGTCAGGTGGTATTTATCCTTCAGAGCACGAGAAATACAGGCGTCTCATTTACAGTCCATTTTCGAGCCTCATAGTCTTCCCAGGTTTAAAATAGTACCAGATATATATACACCTTCTCCCTGACTTACAAGCATCTCAAGTACATATCTCACGTGTTCACAGCTCCTCTTACAATGCCTTACAGAGTGCCAAATGCAGAAAAAAGGGGGGAAAAAAAAACCCTGAAAGCACGCATTGATTGATTGATAAAGGATCACTGCAAGCCCGAGGAAAAGTATCTGCGTCAGGAACTGCATCAGCTAACAGTTTTCTCCATAGGTACTAGTTTTCTGCATCAGCTAACAGTTTTCTCCATAGGTGCTAGT
>PVHT021183659.1:6238518-6287141 GCA_004024745.2 Catagonus wagneri
TTTCTCCATCCTGATCAGGTGCTAGTCTTCTGCATCAGCTAACAGTTTTCTCCACAGGTGCTAGTCTTCTGCATCAGCTAACAGTTTTCTCCATAGGTGCTAGTCTTCTGCATCAGCTAACAGTTTTCTCCACAGGTGCTAGTCTTCTGCATCAGCTAACAGTTTTCTCCATCCTGATCAGGTGCTAGCCTTCTGCATCAGCTAACAGTTTTCTCCATCCTGATCAGGTGCTAGCCTTCTGCATCAGCTAACAGTTTTCTCCATCCTGATCAGGTGCTAGCCTTCTGCATCAGCTAACAGTTTTCTCCATCCTGATCAGGTGCTAGCCCACGGAGTCAGTGCGTGAACAACAATGAAATGAAAGGACAGTGTCCACCACTGTACCCAGCAGCTCATCTGCATTGTTCACTTCATCCGCATGTAATAGCCACAGGCAGAAAGCACCCTCCTCATACATACCCAGACTGGAAAACTGTTCCAGCGACTTGCCCATGTTTCCCAGAAATGGGTATTGGAACTGGGTACATTTCTGTTTAACAAAGAATTCAACTCATGTTTACCAAGACCTCTCATCTCCCTTTTTTGTTAAGACTAACTCAAGACATACAGTACCCTAAAAGTGACCGTAGTTGCTTCAGGAAGTCAGGGGAGTGAGTAGCTCAAGGTTTTCCAGGCTCACTGCCTTTGTTTCCTGCCTGTGAATCCGAAAATACCTAAAGTTCAACACAAATCACAACAAAGAGCACCTATAGCTGTATTTAGGAACCACTGAGACTGTAGAACCTTACAGAACAAAGTTAGCATGCTGAAGGTAAAACTACACTTTGCCTTGAAAAATAATAAAAAGCATAGTAAAGCTTTCATTTCAAAGTGAAATACTCTAAAGAAAGCTATGTATCTCAAAGTTTTAATGAATTGTGCTGATCAGAACTAGAAGGAATCAAGTCTACAGTGCCTTTTTTTTTTTTTTTAAGTTCTGTGCTTGTGCCAATGGGCTATAGGATGATAAATAAAATCCTATTGCTTTCTTCTCAAATTTACAGCCTAGTGGTTGGGTTACTGAGGTGAGTGGGGTAATAAAAATAATCAGGCAGTACCATCTATTAAAACAATTAGCCCTGTTGGAGAGAGCACAGAGGCCCAGACAAATTCTGGGAAACAACTAGAACTTGAACCTTGACTAAGATTCTTCTTTAGTCACTTATTCCACAAATATTTCTTGAATTCCTACTCTATGCCAGCCATTCTTCTAGGCTCTGCGGGGAGAGTGATAAAGAAGACAAGCAATTTCCCGTCCCTTTTGGGCTCTGCATTCTGGGGGGAGAGGACGACGAGTAATAAATAAAGACGGAATGGCATGATGGAGGTAGTGGGCAGACTACGGAGACAAGGTAGCAGAGCTTGGGGTCAGAAAGCAGCCACTGGAAGTGGAGGGGCCTGAGGCCCGCAGGGCGGGTATGACCTCACTGGGAAGGGGACCTGTGAGAGACTCTGAGCAAAGGGAGGGAGCGAGACACACGGGACCTAAACTAAGAGCATCCCAGGTGGAGGGGAGAGCAAGTGCAAAGACTCCTAAACGACAGTGAGCTTGGTGTCTCTGAGGAAAGGCCAGCGTGACCAGAAAGATGAACGAAGGGAATGAAAAAAAAACAAGGTTGAAAAAGCATACGGGGCCAATCATTGGGCCCTGGGGTGGAGGGGCTGTATTTTCTTCTGCATGTTTTAGGAAGCCATTGGAGGGCTCTGAGCAGAGGAACGACACATGTGATCTGTGCTTCACAAAACTGCTGTATAAGTGACTGTTACACAGAGCTATGCGTGAGACACCAGGCGATTTCTAAAACAGAGTTCTGGGAGGTCCCGCTGTGGCGCAGTGGAAACAAACCTGACTGGTATCCGTGAGGACTTGGGTTCGATCCCTGGCCTGGCTCAGTGGGTTGGGGATACAGCGTTGCCGTGAGCTGTGGTGTAGGTCGCAGATGTGCTCAGATCTGGTGTTGCTGTGGCTGTGGTGTAGGCCAGCAGCTGTAGCTCCAATTCAACCCCTGGTCTGGAAACCTCCATATGCCGCAGGTGTGGCCCTAAAAAGCAAAAAATAAAATAAAATAAAGAGTTTTGTGGCTTGTCATGGTTCATCCGGGATGGTTTCATTAACAGATAAATGCAGATTTCAGTGAAGAGAAGACACAGGAAGGAAGAAGCCATTTTTAATGATGGCAAATACAGATGCGATGTTTTCAGCAGAAGTCAGTATGCTTGTAACTTAAGATTCCCAAAGACTCTTGCACTAACACTAGTTTCAAAGTGTGTGAAAAAATGTTACACAATCAAGGGTCTAGTCAGCCTCTTTACTAGAGCTTTCTCAGAACCTTCACTGCTCATTCTCATGTGGATTCCAACAGGGCTGAAGTTGTCATGGTTTCCCACCCTTATCTGACCACAGGACTTGTGACATAAAACACACATTGGGGAACCACAACAGTGTAACGACTTCAGCTTAAAATCGGCTAAGACTTATTTGGAGGGATATAATGAGGAATAGGCCTTGAAGCCAGGGATCAAGCATTTTAGGTTAATATGAGGCCAATGTAAATTTTCCAGAGTCCGTAACCAAGTTCATGACAAATAAAAACGTGAGAAGGTCACTTTTGGTGTTCTATTTGACCTCTAGGTAGTGCAGAGATCTTCAATGTCCCAGGGAGTTTGCAAAATGACCCACTGGAGCACAGGAAGAAATTATTATGTCTGTTTATACTGTTTTTGAAAAAATCATAAAGAAATTAATACTCTAATGCTCGATACATGGATTGAAAGTGACATACATGGTTTATAAATACATGCATTGGGTTTGGGTGTTCACAATTTTTATATATGAAGATATATGTGTGATCATGAAAACCTGGAGGCTGCTAGACCGGATGACCTGGAGAAGGAAATGTACAGGGCTTGCGTCAAGATATGGTTATGAAAGTGAAGAGTAAGGAATAGAGTCAGGAACTTGACGGGAGTGGCTTTAGGGAGGAGGGGGTGCCGGGGAGTTAGAGGTGGTCACCAGTGGCCGCTACGACAAAACGACGTGGACTGGAATAAATGACGACTCCAAGGCTAGGAGCCCTGAAGATGGCTGAAATTTCTTCTGGAGAAATTGAGAAGGACTAGGACAAGGGGCCAACCACACGGACTTATAAGGCTGTGCCAATTTTGGCCGTACAGCAGAGTGATCTACTCATAATATGCGTACATTCTTTTTCTCATATTATCTTCCCCATGTTCTATCCCAAGAGACTGGATATACCTCCCTGGGCCCCGTAGGGTCTCACTGCTTAGCCATTCCAAATGTAACAGTCTGCATCTGCTTGCCCCCAACTCCAGTCCACCCCACTCCCCCCTCAAATTTTAAAGACAGTATCCAACCCTGCTTTTGGATGACCTCCCCACTCAGGGCAGCACAACCAATCATTCAACCACACTGCAGCACTACTTTTAATACCACAGTCAGGGACATAATGCATATTTGACAGACGCTGGCAAGATGAATGAGTGAGTGAATGAATCCATGAGTGAGTATATGCAGAGGACTCAGCAAAAGAATAAAGAGTAGGAAAATTTAGGCAAAGATGAAAATAATCTTCTAAATCAAGATCCCACACTGTAACATTTCCTTAAAAAAATCTAAAACCTGGTATTATTTTAACACATGATAAATACAGTTTTCAAAAAAAACAATTTCTTGGAGTTCCTGTGTGGCTTAGTGGGTTAAGAATTCAACTAGCATCCATGAAGACATGGGTTCAATCCTGGCCTCACTCAGCGGGTTAAGGATCCAGCATTGCCGCAAGCTGTGCTGTAAGTCGCAGATGGGGCTTGGATCTGGCGTTGCTGCGGCTGTGGTGTAGCTCCAATTCGACCACCAGCCTGTGAACTTCCATATGCCATAGGTGTGGCCCTAAAAAGAATTAAAAAAAAAAGCAAAAAAACAAAACCAAGCAATTTCTTGGATGTATCTCTGCTTGTTTTTATGATAGGTTTAAAAAAAATGTGCCATATATATTCATTGTAGAAGAATCAGAAAATGCATATAAAACAAAAAAAAAGAAAAAAAGAAATCTTACCAACATCCAGAGATAACCATGCTCATTTTTACCAAAAAAGGCCTTACATTATATATACTATTTTATAACTTTCACTCAACAGCATGTTCTGAGCATCTATGCATGTCAAGCAATCCATTACATGAGGTCATTTTCAACATATTCCATTACATGGAGCGACTACGGTATGCTCACTCAATCCCCTCTTATTGCAACAGTAATCTCTTTTTTGCAAAGTCACTTTTCATTATAGAGATACTGCAATAAATATAGAGCAGCTACATCTTTGTCCATATTCTTAGTTAGTTGCCCAGACATAACACCTGAAGGCTGAATTATTGAGTCATTTTAAATGCCTTTGATATGCATTTTCAAATTGCCCTCCAGTAATTTTGAAAGAGATTTCGTAATTTATGTGAACTCTTATCTTAAACTTTCACCTATACTCAGACCTTACTGGATTTCTGCAGCATCCCCAGGAGCAGGTCTCGTTGCCCCCATTCCACAGGTGAAAAAGAATTCCAAAGCAACCGTGAGCCTTTCTCAGGTTTACACAGTGCTCACACTGAGCTTCCATGAGGGCCCTCTCCACATCACTGAATGAAATGCCAACATGTCAATGAAAAATACAGTACCCTGATCCATACTTTGCTCTTCTACAGCAAAACACACTAGCTTAAGTTTCTAACTAGGGTATTCCAAAATTAAACAAAAGCTATATATTTCCCATTTGACATTAAATTCTCTTTCCTTGTAGGCTTCCTGACATCTTGCCAAATAACTAACAGTGTTCTTGAGTAAGTCCCTCTGATAAAACGTGGCTGCTTGTAACTGGCACGTAGCTCCTAGTACGTTAAGGTGTTTGGACATTCTTGTTTACATTTAAGCAGAAAAAGCATCAGAGAAACACAGAGCTTAAAAGAGCCTTGCAGATCATCTCAAATGCACCTAGCTAAAGAAGAGAAGAAAGTCTGTGTCTAATTGGGAAATGGCTTCCCCAAGTCCACAGAGTCAGTGAACTGCAGAGACAGGCTCAGAGGAGGGAGATTCCTGGTCCCCAACCTGAACTCTGGTTAGCATCATAGGTCCGTGTGATGAGTTTGTACCTTAAAATCATAGTCTATACTCATAATTTAGCATTGGAGAAACTGAGGCCCAGTGAGGGAAAGTAACTTCATGATAATTACTAGTAAAACTTGGGTAAGACTGAGGCGTCTGGACTCCCAGTTATGAGACTGATCCCAGAGTCCACTCTGCAGCACCAGAAGCCATACCAGGACCAAAAGCCAGGATCAAGGTGGAGTGAATAGGCACACACCTAAAGTGCAAATTTTAAGGGGACTTTAAGATAAGTAATATTTTCATAGCCTATTTTTAAAAATCAAAGTTAATATGAAATATCCATAATGAATGAAATATTCAAATTTCATTTTTTTATATTTATTGAAGCATAGTTGATTTACACTGTTGTGCCAGTTTCTGCTGTACATCAAAGTGACCCAGGCACACACACACACACACACACACACGCACACATTCTTTTTCTCACATTATCCTCCATCATGTTCTATCCCAAGGGGTTGGATATAGTTCCCTGTGCTCTACAGTAGGTTCATTGCTTATCCATTCTCCATGTAATTGTCTGCATCTGCGCACCCCAGCTCCTGGTCTATCCCACTCCCTCTGTCCCCAGTTTTAAAAAAAGACGGTGTGCAGCCTGGCTTTTGCATGATTTACCTCACCTCATCCGCATCCTGTCCCTGTTAGATCCTGTCTTTATTTAAAATTTGGATATTTTGCTCATCATGGATATGTCTAAATTAATCTGTGCCCAAGGCAAGTGCCTCGTCATCTCAACCCCATGCCAGCCCCGTCTGGGGACCTCCAGTCCTGGGTGAGAGTCTGCGGGGCTGGGAGATATCACTCTCAAGGAACTATGGGCCTATGACTAATGGCACCAATTGCTAGGACAGAATAGTCCTCTAACTGCGCCCTGGGGCCCTAGAGACACGGTAACTGTCTATGGACCTAAAGTTGTTAATAACTGAAGATCTCATGAGACCAACCTGAGCCACTCAAAGATAATCGCCTAGGAATCTATGTCAAGTTTGGTACTTAGCTTCCTAAATTAGCTCTTCAAGCACTGGGTGTGATGAACTGACTCGTCAACTAATATAAAAGAAATTTTGGCCTTTTAATTGACTACAAGCTTAATATGAGCCCATGATGGGAGGTGACTGCAAGAAACACAAATGAAATCTTGGGTTGTGATCCTGGGCCTGTGGTATTCGGGAGCTGTGAGCCTAACTCCACAGGAAGTCAAAGCCAAGAGAACGCCTCTCTGCAGCAAAGGCTCGGGGTTGCTATTTAAGGCTGGGAGCGTGTTTGCTTTGGCTTAAATTGTGTCCCCACAAAAGAAGGTGAAGACCTAACCCCTGGTGCCTGTGGATGTGACCTTATTTCAAAACAGGGTCTTTGATGACGAGCAAGTTAAGATCAAGGTCATTAGGGTGGATCCTACTCTGTGACGGGCGTCTTTATGAAAAGGCAAACTTGGACCCGGGGTAGACATACAAAGATGAAGGCAGAGATCGGGGTAAAGTGTCTATAAGCCAAGGAATGCCAAAGATTGCCAGAAAACTACCAAATGGAGAGGTGAGAGGAACAGATCCTTTCTCAAAGTCCTCAGAAGGAATCAACCCAGCTGGCACTTTGGCCTTAGACTTTTGGCCTCCAGAATTGTGAGACAAAGACTTTTTGTTGTTTTAAGCCACCCAGTTTATGGCAGCCAAGGAAAACTAATACGGTGATCTAAAGAACATTTGGCCCTAAAAGAAACTGGGAAAACCCCTGCATTCAGATTCTCACTGAGGAAGCCATTCCTATGCTCACCACAGTGTCCAGCACAGAGTGGACATGCAGTCTATTCATTAAGAAAGAAATGAATTTCAAACCGATCCACTGTCGTTAGCGGGGAGAAAGGAGAGGGTGATGCACCAGGTTACCTTCCTTCAACTTCCCACTCACATCCAGGATGAACCATTCACCCTCATCCTATTTTCAGGGGATGAATCACAGGATGCCAGACACAGACAGTGTCACAGATACTAGAGAGTTCTGCCCTCTGCTCCACAGATGTGGAAAACTGGATTTAATGAGGCAGGGACTAGTTCTTTCTATATGTATGTCTCCGTCCCATTCAGGAGAACCCCTTTCCCTTTTATTCCACCACACATTAACACTTCACCCAGTACTTGGCTGTCATCGACAGCTTAAAATTTAAATGAGAAATTATTCCAGGTCACCAGAAATTAGGAAAGATACGATGCCTGCTGGTGGTTGTCACAAAGAAATAACAGTATCTTAAATAGATGGGGAATTTATTTTGTGCCATGCTCAAAGACTCTGACTGAATTATCACATTTAGGGCTCGTAGCAATGCTACCAGGTTAAGTTCTATTTTATTCCTGACTCATAGGAAGAAAGACAGATCCAGAAAAGCAAGGCAAGTCCTTCCCAAATGGCAGAGTTCAGGGTTAAATTAAGGTCTGATGGTTTTCAAGGTCCATGTTCTTAGCCCACTCTGCTGTGCTGGGACTGGGCAGGCCTGAGAGGCCATATCAAGCAGTGGAAAGAGGTCCTGGACAGGGAACAGGGACCTTGAGGACCAGCTGGGCCCAGCCACCAACCTGCTTGGAACCTTAAGCAAATTTCTGCATCTCCCTAGGCCTTAACCGCCTCACCTGCAAATCCAAATGACTGCATGTTGAGGATTTTCCCTAGTGAATCATAGCTTTAGTCGTTAAGATCACAAACATTTATTGCATGACCACTATATCCAGGCATCATTCCTGACACTGTGAATATGATAATGACCAATATAAACGAAGTTCCTGTAATCATGGAGCTTGTTCTTTTAGGTATCTTGTGGGGGTGAGGAACACAGAATAAACAGGTTGAAAGTTGCAGAAAAAGATAAGCCCCAAAAGAAAATAAAGCAAGTGAAGAGACTGAGAAACAGGTGCAAGACGATGGCAATTTCATATGTGGTGAGCAGTGAGGGCATTCTGAGGAGGGGAGCTTGGAGCAAAGAACAGAATGAGGGTAAGGAATGAGTAAGAAATGAGTATACTGCAGTTCTCACCGTGGCTCAGTGGTAACAACCAGAGTAGTATCCATGACGATGCGGGTTCGATCCCTGGCCTCACTCGGTGGGTTATAGATCCAGCGTTACTGTGAGCTGTGGTGTAGGTTGCAGACTCAGCTTGGAGCCTGCATTGCTGTGACTGTGGTGCAGGCCAGTGGCTACAACTCTGATTTGACCCCTAGTCTGGGAACTTCCATATGCTGCAGGTACAGCACTAAAAAGGCAAAAAAGAAATGAATATACACAGGCTATGTAGAATTGTCACTAAAGGCATTAACACCTCAAGAAGGACCCAATAGCTATTAAATAGCTATTAAAAATACCTCAACATTAAATTAGATGTTGAACTAATTTTGACTTTAAATTAAATTTAAATTAATGTTATTAAATTTTATTTTATTTAAAAAATAAAATTTAAAAATATTTATAAAAATATTTTAAACTAAAATTTTATTAAAATTTTAGTTTATTTTAAATTAATTTTATTAAATTTAAATTAAGTTTAAATAAAATGCCTCAACTTTAGATATTGAACTAATTTAACTTTAATTTTCATTTAAAATGAGTTATAAATTAATTTCAATTTTAACTAATTTTAACTTTAAATTAGCATATTGAAGCTGGTTTAAGCTTGTCCCCTTTGTCAATAAATCTTTCTTTTTTTTTTTTTTGCCTTATCTAGGGCCGTACCTGCAGCATATGGAGGTTCCCAGTCTAGGGGTCTAACAGGAGCTGTGGCCGCCAGCCTTCGCCACAGCCACAGCAACACTGGATCTAAGCCGCATCTGCAACCTACACCACAGCTCACTGCAACGCCAGATCCTTAACCCACTGAGCAAGGCCAGGGATCGAACCTGCAACCTCACGGTTCTTAGTCAGATTCGTTAACCACTGAGCCACGAAGGGAACTCCAATAAATCTTTTTTTTTTTTTTTTTTTTGCCTTATCTGGGGCTGCACCTGCGGCATATGGAGGTTCCCAGGCTAGAGGTCTAACAGGAGCTGTAGCTGCTAGCCTTCGCCACAGCCACAGCAACGCGGGATCCAAGCCGCATCTGCAACCTACACCACAGCTCATGGCAACGCCGGATCTTTAACCCACTGAGCATGGATGGCCAGGGATCGAACCCGCAACCTCATGGTTTCTGGTTGGATTCATTAACCACTGAGCCATGATGGGAACTCCTTTGTCAATAAATCTTTAATCACGGGAGCTCCTGTCGTGGCTTGGCAGAAGTGAATCTGACTAGCATCCAAGAGGATGCTGGTTCGATCCCTGGCCTTGTTCAGTGGGTTAAGGATCCAGCATTGCTGTGAGCTGTGGTGTAGGTTGCAGATGCAGCTCAGATCCAGTGTTGCTGTGGCTGTGGCGTAGGCTGGCGGCTATAGCTCCAGTTAGATCCCTAGCCTGGGAACCTCCATGTGCCTTGAGTGTGGCCGTAAAACAAATAAAAATAAATCTTTAACCATGAATCCAATTTCACAGTGTAATTTTAGTGTAACTTAAATATAGTTTAATAATTTGCTCAGGTTTAATTATATAATTTGCTCAGGTTTAATTATAAATACTAATTGTCCTAAGCCTAGTTGAGTGACTCCTTGACATAGTAGGTGACAGAAAAAGAGGAGCAATAGGTGAACAGACATAACTGCCGGTGTATCAGCTCCTTAGTTTACAAAATCTCTTACTGAGAGATTGCAGATGATCTGGGGTCATTCATATTGTATATGATTGAAGAAAAGGTTTATAAGGTCCATGGATTCAACCTCTTACGGAGCTCTGATAGCTGTTCAGTTCTCTCCACATCCACTACCACTGCTCCGGGCCAGGCCACCGCCATCTCTCATGCCAACGGAAAATGGATTCCACGCTCACCCCCTTCCAATTCATTCTCCATACCATAGCCAGGGTTACACTTCTAAAATGAAAATTGTATCATATCGTTTTTCTCCTGAAAACTCCCCAACAATGGTAGCTATACAGCTCACCATGGTGACAGCTACACAACTATATGCATTTGTCAAAATTCATAGAACTGCACACCTAAAGACAGTAAGTTTTACTGTGTGTGAACTACACCTCAATAAACTCAACACAAAAAAAATCTCTAATGATAGTGTAAAAATACCAAGCAGGGTGGTGGTATTTCAAAGTGGGTTAGATATTCATTCTCATTCTGTAATCAATGCCCAGGCTCATAATTTCACTTATTAGCTGTGCAATCTTAAGCAAGTCACTTAAACTCTTTGTACTCATTCTCCTTGTCAAAATGAGATAATAATAGTACCTACCTCTTAACAGTTGTTATAAAGATTAAATGAGCTAATTCCTATAAAGCACTTAGAACAGAGCCTGTTGTCTAAGTGCTTATTAAATGTACAGTATTACTAACAGCGTTATAATACTTTTCATGATTAGAACCTATATCAGTTTGCAAAGGTTGCCATAACAAAGCACCACGGCCTCAGTGACTGAAGCAACAGAAATTTATTGTCTCCCAGTTCTGAAGGCTAGAAGTCCAAGATCAGGCTGTTGGCAAGGCTGCTTCCTTCCGAGAGCTGGAAGGGAAATTTGTTCCAGGCCTCTCTCCTTGATTTTGGCAGTTTTCTGGCAATCTTTGTCATTCCTTGGTTTATAGACACATCACCTCAATCTCTGCGTTCATCTTCACGTGGCATTTTTCCTGTGTGTGTTTATCTCCAAATGTCTCTCTTTTTAAAAGAACACCAGCCATATTGTAGGGACTTACCTTAATTCACGTCCACATTCTAATTTAACTAATTATGTCTGCAACAACCCTATTTCCATATAAGGTCACATTGTGAGATACTGAGAGTTGGAACTTCAACATATAAATCTGAGGGAGATACAACTCAGCATACAACTGGCCCTGATATGTCTCATCATTTATTCCCTTAATATCTCTTCCAACAAACTACCACTGTCACCAATTTGTCTGGCAAACTCTTACCTGAGTTTCCATTAGATATTACTTTCTTGGAGAACGCCTCCCTAACATTTTGCAAACCCACCAATTAGATTAGGGCCTTTTTTCATATTCTACTAATGCTTTTATGCTTCCACCTCCCACACTCTTATCACTTTGCACTATATTTGCTTGTTTGCTGCTCGTCTCCCCACAAGACTTCAAATATCTTTTTAACGAGGATTCCTTAAAATCAAGTCTCAGCATCCAGATGGATCCTAAGTAAGTTTTTATTGGATTAATGAATTAATGAATGCTAGCCTCTCTTCCCATATTCTGGAATCACCTACTTTGTTTCTAGGGATGGGAGAGAAAGAACGTTGAAAAAAATTAGAAATCAAAAAAATTTTAAGCAGCATTATCAGTTGGAGCTTAAAGATCAGAATTCGTGCTAGTTATTTCAAATAAAAGGTATTTAATACAGGGGCTTGATTGTATAGTTGTTGGAAGGAAGGGAAGGCAAAAAGAGAAGGCTGGGAAAATCCAGATATGAGTAACTGCAGGAAGCAGCCCCCACTGTAGGACTGAAGGAAGAGAAGGGAAATGGAACCAAAAACTAGGAGTTAAAGGAGGGTGTCAAGCATGGCCAGAGCTTAGAGCTCAGATGGGCAGAAACCACAGTGCTGCAGCCTGGAGCTCTGAAGTGGAGAACACCGCAGGGGATATGGGGTATGCAAAACCTGCTGGAGGTAGAGTCACGACTATCCTCTGCTGTCAGAGGGAAACATCAAGATGCCCAGAAAAGGAGTCCAGACAATGTAGTTTGCAGACTCCTAGCCTCAGCATCATAGAGCAGGCCCAGGAAGGTGGGATAGGAGCTGAGAGACAATAGGCACAGAACTAGGACCACAAGCCAAGGACCCGATACCAAGGTATATGGACTTCACAGAATTATGAAGGATTATGCCAGTGGGTTCTGAACCCTAGCACTGTCACAAGTTGACTATGTCCTTGGGTAAGCAGCTGCCCTCCTCTGAGTTTCAGGTCCCCGTCTGTGGCAGGGGAAGGAACCAGATGACCTCCAATGGCTTTTCCAAGTATGAGCAGGGATTTGACAGCAAAACCACCAGGGAGTTGCTAGTGATTTCTGAATGATGTTGTCACACTGGAGGATCCTATCTCAGGCTTCAGCCATCATGTAAATATGACATTTCCTTTTTCCCATTCTGCAACTACTGTTTACATGCTCCAAAGAAGGCAGAGGAAGGAAGCCAGGGCTGCATTTATCCAATACGGTGACTTGCCTAGACAAACTGATCCCAAAATAGCCATTAAGGGGACTGTTTCACATTCAGTTAAATGACCACATAACCGAAATGTGGGGGGGGGGGGGTCAAGAGAAGGAGGAACAAGTGGGAGGAGGCAGTGAAAACAGTAAAGCTTTTGTGTGCACTAAGGGCCTAAATCTACCGTGTCTCCGATCCACAGCAACAGTATTTTCTCCAGTCCCCTCGGCCTGTTCTTGATCTCTGCCTCCCATAGCCTTGGGGGTTCAACCGCGGCAGAGAAGAACTCAGTTCAAATCTCGGCACAGCCACATGCCAGGCAGGGGGCATTTGTTTTTGCCTCTTGTGGGTCCTATTTTCCTCACCTGCAATTCTACCTGCCTCTCAAGATAGTAAGGATCAAATGAGCTAATATGTACGGAAGTGCCTACTTGTTCTGGGTGTTGTTTACAAAAGTGTAGTCATTTTATAAAACACATTAAACATTAAAATGCATGTGTAAAGATGTACTAAGATTTTGTACTTACGTGTATGCTTTTTACTTCAATAAAATGATTACTCCCAAAAAATAAAACTGTAAGAAGTAGAAAATGATTTAAATTTGGTTTAATTTAGGAACTAATGGTAGTATCATGTGATAAAAAGGGATCTGCTTAGATAAAACTGTGAAAGCCAAAGTGTAACTCTACAAAGCAGAACTGAATGCTCTAGATTTTATTAGCATAGCTACAATTTTGTAGGTATGTCCTTTGCTTAATAAGCTTTGCAAGAGGGATGCATTACATAAGAAGTCTGGGAACTTTCGGAAAGCACATAGAAGAAAATTAAAATTAACTATAATTTCACCCCCACATACACAAAATTAAGATTTCTCTGTAAATTACAAATGTTACCGGACTACTAGAGTCTGACTTGTGACAACGCTCTTTGTTCTTTTCCTTTTCCTTCTTTTCTACTTAACAGGCTCAGAAATCAAGAATTCTTATAAGCAGGAACAGGTGGCAATGCAAGGACCTACAGGAACCAGGAAAGTAGGAGATCAAGTGAAAAAACCCGAGGTGCACCATTGCAAGTGCAATAATATATGGCAGCTGAAAACTGGCCTGAAAGATGGGGATGCTGGGGAGTGGCGTAGGCTGTGGTAAACTCAGGACCATGGGCCCCAAGGACAGCATAGCTCCAACCCACTCTTCCATTTTTCCAGTGTGGGTACATAGCAAGAGAAGCTCAGCATATAGACACGTGAAAGTCCCCAGTTTTTAAATGTTAAGTGTATAATTAATGTTTTAACTCTCTAAGACAAACCAAAGACATATGCAGGCCACATGTGGCCCATGGCCAGCAACCTGCCACCTCTGCTAAAGGTTAAGAGGGTAGGGGTGAGTTCTTGAAGGTCTTAGGCAGGGAAGTAACAGGGGCAGAAAATGCCTGAGAAAATTCCTGAGGCGGCTGATGTGAAGGAGAGACTGGCGTGGGGAGAAACCAGAGGGAGTGAAAAGACAAAGCTTCAGGTGAGGGATGATCAATGCCTTAACTGGGGCAGTGGAGACGGAAGCTGGAGAAGAGAGGAGGGGTGTGGTGTTGGGAGAACCGATGCAGAGAGGCTCTGGGAGTCCATGAGGGGTGCCCATGTTGCAGTTCTGCCTACAGCCCTAGGGACCCACTGTTCAAGTTTGAGGAAGGAAGTGCTTTGTTTGATAACAGACAACCCTGGAGGAGGAACTGCTTAATATTAGAGCCGCCTCCTCCCCAAATAGCAAAAGGACTAAACAAGCCACTGATTACAGGGCTTGAGGTCAGAGCCGAGAAGGTGGCCGGGAGGGAAGAGCAAGCGGGCTGAACAGTCTGGGCTTGAGGTCAAGGGAAGAGAGGAAAAAGAACAAAGCAAGAAGCCCTGTACCTTGAAGGGACTGGGGATACCTAGTCTGAAGAAGATAAGGCACAAAAGAAACAGGAGTTGGCCGGCTTGCAGGCCAAAAGTATTTATCGAGCATCAACATGCAGCGTGGTTCCAGCAGGTGCTAGTTTGGGGCACTATAGTGGTAAGCAAAAGCAGAAAAAAAAAAGATGTACTTCCCCTAAGACTGACGGGAGTCTTCTGGAAAAATACTGACTGAATAACCTCACAGACAAACTCAACGGTGCAAAACTGAGCTAAGCAATGGGAAAGAGAGAAGTGTGTTCGAGGGTAGGTCCCGGTGGGTGGGGCCTAAACCTCCATAGGAAATGATGATTCACCTGAGAGCTAAGAGGTGAGTAGGCACTAATGATGGAAGCAGAGGGAAGGAAAGGCTTTTAGGCCTTGGGAAAGTGCGTGCAAATACCTGTCACATGTAGGACTGAGAAGGCCAGCGTAGTGGGAGCATGCCACAGGGACTCGGGGGGGAGGGGGGGGAGTGCTGTCGAAAGCCCCCAGGGCTGTTGGAGGAAAAGTGACATTTGTCCTGTGCAGTCTGCAAATGCATCCATTAGGGGTACACTTCCCATAAGAGAATGATGGGGGCACTTGGGACTTGTCGTCTGCTTTTAGTTCATTAAAATAAAAAGCTATCATTTGTTGTTTTACTTGTCCTAAGCCCTGTCCTTCCCATGGGGTCTCTGGATAGTTACACGGCAGAGGTCACTCCAGGAAAGTCATTGATGACAGATAAGGAAAAGTTGCCAGTCTTCATAAAGACTAGCCCCCCGAATGCCAGAGTGCCACTTCTGCTGTATCCACTGGTCACAGCAGACACAAGTCAGACCAGATTCAAGGGGGCTGAAGAATAAAATGTATCTTTTGATGGGGCAATAGCACGTGCATACAGGAGGAAAGGAGTCACTGATGGCCGTGCTGGAGACAAGCCACCTCAATACCACTGTACAGATGAAAGGATCGACGCTAAGAAAAAAGTTGCCCAAGATCATAAAGCCAGCAGCAAGTGGCAGAACTAGGATGTGGACCCAGGTCTATGTAACTCCAAAACATCCTGCATTTAAAGCACTGAAACTTCTTCAGCAGGGCAGGATGGAGCAGTAAGAAGTATCCTGGGCTCTGCTCCCAGGATAGCTGCTGACTTGCTGTGTGACATAGAGCCAGCCTTTCCCACCTGTGGGGCTCAGGCTCCCCCTCTGTGCCAGGAGAGCTGGGCAGCTCTCGGATTCCACGGGTCTGAGAGTCCGTACTGCCTCCTCTGAGATGCACGGTCACCAGCTGGCTCCTTCAGCCACTTAACACATCAGCAGTCAGCTCCACTGCCAACCAGGAGCTCTGCTCCCCCTCTTTCCCTTTTCTCTTAGCAACACTCCACTCTGCCCCCCGCCCTCAGCTGTTCTGTTTATCCAGCCTCTCCTCCACTTTCCCATAACCATAACCAGTAAGCAATGCCTTAGGTCTCTCCCCCTCAACAGCCGCCCTTGAGGGCTAGTTTCATTCTTTATAGAGGCTGAGGCCAACATCTTTTTTTATGCCAAACAGGGCACACATAGCAGGCTTTGCTGCACTTCGCAAATTACTGATATATTACAAAAATATGTCCAATGAGAGTTTGTATAAATAAACGCATGCTCTTGTTTTGTGCAAACTGCCAAACTGTACGCCAGATAGCAACTTCACTGAGGGCAGGAACTGGAGCTGATTTATTCATCACTGTATCAGCTTTAAAAAGTGTCTGGTCCACAGTGGGTAATCAAAACATATTTTGATTTGTAATCAAAACATTACCCAGCTAATATTTTTTTTAATCCCCACCATTCAGCTTTGTAAGTTTTCGCATTATGGTCCAATTCATACTCAAAAATATTTAGGCTTAACTTTCCTCCTCTGTCTATTCTCTTCTATCATTAAGTCACTCTGGTTTTTTTCTCTTTTTTGGTCTTTGCGAGTCTGACATTCTTTTCCTGGGAACATTTCCTTTCAACTTAAGCCACTGAAATTAAGCTTGCCTGCAGACCTGTTCCTCTTCTGTTCAGTCTCAACTAAAACATAAGAATAAAAAGCTGAAAGAGATGAGACTCAGAAGCCTTGGCTTCTGATCCGTTTCTCTCACTATCTTTGTGATATTTCTCACCTTTCTCACTGTGGATCTCAGTTTCCCCACTCACATTGTGAGAGGGTTGGAATATCTTTTTAACAATGTAAGATTTACCCAGCTCTAAATCTAATTTTATGCAGAGGCCAGGGAAAGCAGCTACGTGGAGAGCAGCCCTGACTGGGGTAGGGATTCAGGGTTTCCCACCACCTTGCTGTGTCTGAATTCCCTGCTTGTGGGGCCTGCCCTGAATTTTCTTGCAGCAAGAATCACAGTCCTCTATAGGGATGCAGTCACACACACATTAGCGCATTTGATCTCACCACCAATCTGCGGGCAGGTAGGAGAGGGACAAAAATTTGTCTTACAAATGTGGAAACGAAAACCTGGCACCCAGCAAGACCCATAGGAACAGGGCCACGTCACTCCTCTTGCCAAACTGGTTTCTTTCCTCATCCGCTCTTTTGGCACAGAGCTACTGGGCACATCTCTGGGACGCAGCCTTATTTATCCCACCATCAGCTTTTTTCCCCAATTTTAGCATTTCCAGGCCTGCCTGCCTCCTCTAGGACGTCAACTGCTTATCCTGGCATTTGGATAAGCACATATCGCCACATATCAGACGTTGCAGCTCTCCTGTCAGAGCGGCCACTCCTCAGACACAGCGCAAGGTTTCCCTTTTCTGTGTCCACTTACACTCCTTCTTCCCCGTGGTCTTCCGTCCTCCCTTGCCTGACTACTCAGATCACATCTATCCTTCAAGTCAGACGCAAAGGCCACCAACTGAATGAAACGTTTAAAGATTTTTCTTCATCTTCCTCCACCTCACTAAGGAGACCAGCTCTCCGGTGAACGCAGACCCCGCGGCAGCCTTTACGGCCCCTCCACACCCCCGGTGACACGCAGCACACCTTCCCATCATAACTTCACGCCCTCGGCAAGTCTGCAGGAGGCAGCCGGCTGTCCCTCTAGGGCTTTCCAGTAGGACTAAGGTGCCCCCCCCACCCGGCCCTGCAAATTCTCACACGCATGTTCTTCAACATAACAAAAGTGGAATCATCTCATACCATCTGCCCTGCAACTCGCTTTTATACCTTCATGCTGAAGCACCAACAACTTCGTGAGTCTGCAAGTTTCGATCTACTTCATTTTTTTTAAATAACTACACATCACAATACATGTTTATTCTAATTTACTTAACCATTTCCCCTTTCTGAACAATTAGGTTTGTTTTCATCTTTACTACAAACAAAAGTATAACAGTATCTTTACATGAACATCTGACATTTAATGAACAAATTTTCCAGCAATAGAATTGCTGGGCGAAAGGATATGAACATTTTATATTTTAATAAATTCCACCAAATCAGTCTCCAACCAGCTATGTCAATTTATTTTCTTCTTAAAAATCCTATTTGTGTCTCAGATGAAGACTTGCTATTATGCAGTGCTCTCTGCCCCTGCGGAAGTCTTCCCCGTGACTCCCCCATTATTCACGTGGGGAGACGGGGTACTAAGTCAGTCCTCTTTTGTCCATAAAATCAACGTCCTAGCTGATCACCTGAAGTCATTACATGGAAGTAAAGTTTACATACTAACCTTCCTAGCCCGAGTTTCTTAAATGCAAGGACCCTGTGTTGTTCATTTCCTCAGCCCTCAGCCCCATGCTTCAAGGATATCTGTTGTCTGTGTGTGTGTGTCTCCGTCTCTCTCAGGGTGGAGACCATGCAGGAGATGAGGGGAGAAGGGAAGGAGAAGGCACGGGCAGTAACGAGTGGAGGAAGGAGCCTGGATGAAGCCCAGAGGCTTGACGCCAACGACTTCCAACCTCTAACATCTTTTCTGTTTTTAGAAAGTGAGACTGGGATGCTTGGTCCGCAGTCCTGGTCACTGGGCCTTTTCCCCATTAGAGACTGGACAGTGCTACCTCTCTACGCCAACCTCCAGCGCCATGGTAAAACCTAGCCCTGAACATGCAGTTCCTGCACTGAGTCCGAATCCTGAGGGAGAGGTTCAGAGTCAGGCTTTTGATCAGACAGAGCTGGGTCTGAGGCCCTTCTGCCCTTCCTTTTACCTGTGCTGTGATGTGCGGCAGACTGCTTAATTTCTTCAGACCTCAGTTTCCCTATCTGTGAAATGGGAGTAAACGCCAGCTTGTCATGAACAGAGGTGACAATGAAGAACAGAGTAGGCGTGTAAGGGGCCACGCCCAGCTGCTGGTACAAAGAATACGCACAGGAGAAATTAAACACTAGGCCAGTTGTCTTTCAGACCCCTTAAAGACCACCACCTGACTGTAAAGGGATCACTTGGTTCAAACCTCCCATCTCACAGACGAGGAGACCAAGCCCCAGCCAGGGCAGTCACACTGTGGGTGCGAGGGCCGTGATGCACTCTCCTTCTCCGGGCCGGCACACGCTCCAGCGCCCAGCAGTGGTGAGACTCGCCCAGGCCTCTGGACCTCCTCGCCCTGAGCCAGAGTGGCCGCACCCTCCGTGGCACCAGCAGCAGACCCTGCTTGGGAGGGGGGCCATCCTTTCTCCCTTTCGAGAGCCCTAAGGGCACTTTTCCTCCTTCACCCATCTCCCCCAGCCACACCTGGCTTCACCTTCTCCCATCATTTCCCTGCCAGCCCCGCTTCTCGCCTTCCTTTCTTCAAGCACACACTGCTTGTTACAGGGCCCAAAACTGCTGATCTTTTTCTTGGGCTCCAGCAGTGGGCAGTTTGCACCTAAGGGATCTTGGGCTCAAGGGGCTGCATACACAGTCTCTTCCCCATGACAGGTTTCCCGTGCATCATGGCTAACAGACCTTTCCACAGCTTCTCTGGGTTTAATCATAGTAAGTGATTAATTGAGCACTTACTATGTGTCAGGCCCGTTCTAACAACTTTGCAGATATTAACTCATTTGTTCCTCTAAACATCCCGAAGAGGTTGTGAGATATTATTATCAACAGTCCCAATTTACAGATGAGGAAGTTGAGACACAGGGAGATTAAGTAACTTGCTCAGGGTCTGACAGCTAAGAACTGGAGGAAGTAGGACTTCAGCCAAGCAGTTGGCTCCAGAGATGCCTCAGAGTGCCTCCCAGGACCAGGCCTCGAGCCTGGGTCCGTGTCCGAAACCACACACCGGCTTTGCTGCTTCCGTGCCCGACTGTTTTTCTTGGGAGCCCTTCCTTCGTCAATCGCCTGCACACAGACCCTTATTTTGGCAGCAGCTGCTAGGAAATCCAACGTGCCCCAAAGGTTACCAACAATCCACCCCAAAGGTTACCACTATTAGTAGTCTGATATATACAGAGGATTTATTCCCATGTTGGATAAATGTATTCATTCATTTAAAGGACTGCCCGTAGAGAAACAAACATGTCATGAAATTGAAACCGCAGTAGGAAGTCTAAGATGATGATGATGATGGCAGCGATAATGATGAGGAGGAACACCTTCTCTGAAACCCTAAGAAGTTCCTTAAGTGCATTATTTCACTTAACCATTAAAAGCATCCTCTGAGAGTCCTGTTACTCAGGGGCTGCCTCCACCGTAACGACAACCACCGAAAGACACATCATCCCAAAGCCATCCGTCTCCCAATCGCAATGCTATTTTCACTTCCGTTTTGATGTCCAACCATCACCTCAAACTCGATACAGCTGTATCGGAACCCATCACTCCTTCCTGCCCTACAGACACTCAGGCCACTGCCCCCTCACCCCTGCTTGGCAATGGCCCCCAGTCCCTGCACTCATCTCCCCAGCTCCTGGCCAATTCAAGTTACACCGATTTCTTCTGCCGTCTCGTTCCTGCCTCTCTCCTTTCCTCTCCAAACCCAGTTTTTTACATATTCTTTCTATCCCCTTAATAATCAACCGAGGGATTTTATCCCCATCGTACACACAAGTGCTCTGAGGCCTGGAGGGCTCAGGTACGTACCCGCAGCATTCAGCTGATTAGGGGCAGAATCAGGAATGGAGCCCAGATCAATTTGGCTCCAAAGGCCATGCTCCTTCCATCACAGCAGAGTGTCCCATTAGCACAAGCCTGGGGCTGAGATCACTTTAGCTGTAGGAAGAAACCATTTTAAACACTTCAGTAACACTACATTAAAGTACTGCTTCAGAGTTACTTCCACACTTTTCAATTTTTTTCCATCCTTTAAAATACATGGTGCTAGTACCCCATTAATATCTCCCTGACACTTGCTCATCTTCCTTTTCAATAAAATGAGAGCAGCCCTCAGGCTCAGAACTCTGGCAGGCAACAAAATCTAGCTAGAATTTAATAGCATTGTTTTGTTTTCACGGTTACCTTCTATTTATGGTCCATGACACCAATTTTCCATGTGCAGTAATGGCAGTCACACAAAATTTTCTTTAAAAATAAATGTATTTGAGTTTTAGAAATAAATCGGTGTAAGAAGAAGTATTTCATAAATAATAGTACACCTGCTACTCAGAACAGCAGGAAGAAGCACAATGGTGAAGTACGTGGGGGCGGGGGAGTTGTTTTCTAGGACGGTGATGGTTTTTGCTTGCCAACCCTCCAGCAGCTCTTCAGAACAGGAACTCATCCCCTCAGTGGCCCTCAACGTGCTTCCTTTCCACTACAGGCCTGTCCAGTTTAGAAGAGGAAGGTCTTGAGATGTCACCCAGCCTACCTCCTGCTTCACGAATAAAGACCGAGCCTCTAAGGAAGAAAGCAGCTTCCTTAAGTTTACATATAACATCATAGCTGTGCTGGGGCCCAACCCTAGGTCTCCTCATCTCTCCTCTGCTCCAAACCTACAACTGGCACCCACCATCACACACTGTCCATCCCCACAACTAAGCGGGACACCAAGTAATCTCACTCAGACTGAACAAGGTAATTAAGCCTCCATGGTACCTATCACACTTATGTCCTCAGGTGGGTGAGAGTCGTCCTTGGGAGAATTAGGAAGGACGGCCACTCAGACATTTTCCTGGAGGCTTGAATCCTCTTGCCAAACCCCAACACAGCGAAGCTGCTAGAGCTTAGCCCCTCCGGATGACTGGCTGTTCTCAGACCAAGCAGTCCTCCATATGACCATCTGAAGTTCCTCCTGCTTTAATTTAATGCCACTTCTCTTTGTTCAGTCTCCCTGAGATGCAGGGAATTTATGAGCATGTCTCCCATAAAACGCTGGCACAGCAGGAAATTAAATTCATCCGGTAAAATCAGCTATTCTGAAAGCTTTGCTGGTTGCTCTGCTTCCTTTATGGTTGCCACAGTGACTGTAAATTGATTGTTTGATGACTTGTTCTAGGATCATTCTAGGTATTGATGTTAAGTTAGACACTGAAAAACCGAGGTATGACTAGTAAAAGACCTGCTATGATAGTAAAGAAAACTCTAGACCCAAGGGAACAGAAATAGTTAACCTAAATTTAGAAGAAAAGGCTAAGGAGAACTCTAAGGGATTCTCCCAAAATCTCAAGGAAAATCTTGCGGAAGAGAGGAGACTTGTTTGAATGGCCTCAAAGGGGTAGAGTTAAGATCCATGTGTAGAAGCTGTAAGAAAATGGGTTTCAGTTCAATATCTGGATAGCTGGAAAAACACACACTGATGGAAGGAACTGGTGAGCGTGCCTTTGTTAGAAACAGGTGTCAGGAGTTCCCGTCGTGGCTCAGTGGTTAACGAATCCGACTAGGAACCATGAGGTTGCGGGTTCGATCCCTGCCCTTGCTCAGTGGGTTAACGGTCCGGCGTTGCCGTGAGCTGTGGTGTAGGTCGCAGACGCGGCTCGGATCCTGCGTTGCTGTGGCTGCGGCGTAGGCCAGTGGCCACAGCTCCGATTAGACCCCTAGCCTGGGAACCTCCACATGCCGCAGGTGCGGCCATAAAATGACAAAAGGCAAAAAAAAAAAAAAAAAAAAAGAAACAGGTGTCAGAGTTTTTTGCGGATGCATTGTTAAGAGCTGACTAGGCTGTGACATGCCTCATTCAAAAACCACTAAAACCATATCCAGCTATATAACTCGATAATGAATCATTCCTCTTGCTAAGGAACCAAGTTTTGTTCCTTTCTGAACTCTTTTTCACAAAAATTCAAATTAAAGTAAATTACTTATTATTTGGGAATTCCGTAGTGGCCTCGCAGTTAAGAACCTGGCATTACCTCTGCTGTGATACAGGTCTGATCCCTGGTCTGGGGAACTTCCACATGCCATAGGTATGGCAAATAAATAACTCATTATTTACATTCAAAGTGTCCTTTCACAGTGTGATCTAACAAGACATATGCATTCTATAAATACATTTTAAATAAAAAGTAAGATTTCAATAACAGCTATTTTCCAAGGCAGCATGCTAAGCATTTTTGTGCATTTAATCTCATTTAAAGTACATTTAATGAGATGATACCACACAGAACTAATATTAAAGACAGACATCTGAGACCATCATTTAGGAAAAAATCCACATGTTATTTCTCTGCTTAAAGGATCGTGAAGATACAGGGACTCCTCAAGACTGAGGTCAAGTGGTTAACCCATTTTGAGTTAGTTCACATGTATGGTATACGATAGTAGTTTGGTTTCATTCTTTTGCATGTGGCTATCCAGTATTCTCAACACCACTTACTGAAGATTCTGTTCTTTTCCTACTAGGTATTCTTGCCTACTCTGTCATAGATTAATTGACCATGTAAGCACCGGTTTATTTCCAGGTTCTCCATCCTGTTCCATTTATCTATACGTCTGCTTTGAAAGCTATAGCCTTGTAATGTAGTTTGAAATCAAGGAGCACGACGACTCCAGATCTGTTTTTCTTTCTCAAGGCTGATTTGGCTGTTGGGTGTCTTTTGTGACTCCAAACAAATTTTAGGATGGTTTGTTCTATCTCTGTGAAAACCACTGATAGGGACAGCAGTGAATCCGCTGCTTGTTTTGGGCAATATGAACGTTTTAACAATATGAATTCTTCCACTGCATAAGCATAGGATATTTTTTCCATTTCTTTGTGTCTTCTTGAATTTTTCATCCATGACATCATTTTCAGCATACAAGTCTTTCACCTCCTTAGTTAAATTTATTTCTAGGTATCTTATTCTTTTTGACACAGTTGTGGACAGGATTTTTTTCTTAACTTTTTTCCCTGATAGGCTGTTGTTCAGTGTATAGATATGCAATGATTTTTGTATATTATTTTGTACCCTCCTATGTAACTGAATTCATTTATTCTAACAGTTTATTGGTGGCATCTTTAAGTTTTCTATGAAAAATTATGTCATCCACTACAGTGATAGTTTTATTTCCTCCTTTCTGATTTAGGTAACTTGGATTTCTTTTTCTGGCCTAAATGCTCTGACAAAGACTTCGAACACTACGTTGGATAAAAGTGGGGAGAGTGGACATCCCTGCCGTTATGTTCCTGATCTGAGAGGAAAAGCTCTCAGCTTTTCATCCTGGAGTGTGGTGTTTTCTGTGAGCCTGAATATATGGCCTTGATTACGCTGAGGGACAGTGTAAAACTAGAAGAAAAAGGAGGTTGTAAACTACTTGACATCGATCTTGGCAATAAATTTTTGGATCTGGATCCAAAAGCTGAGGCAACAAAAACAAAAATGAACAAATAGAACAACATCTCTACAGTAAAGGAACTTACTTCTCTACAGTAAAGGAAACAATTAACAAAATGAGAGACAAGCTACTGAATGGGAGAAAATATTTGCAAATCATATATCTGATAGGAGGTTAATATCAAAATTATATAAAAAACTCATAAAACTCAATAGTAAATAAAAAATGATTTTTCAAAATGAACAGATGATCTTAACATATTTTTTTCCAAAGAAGACATACAGATGGCCAACAGACACATGAGAAGATGCACAGTATCACTAATCATCAGGGAAATGCAAATCAAAACCACAATGAGATATTATCTCACATATATTAAAATGGCTATTTGCAAAAAGACAGAAATAACAAGCATCACTAAGGATGTGGAGGAAAGGGAACCCTGGGGCACTTCCGGAGGGTATGTAAATTGGTATAACCACTGTGGAAAAAAGTATGAATGTTTAGTGCCTCAAAAAATTAAAAACAGAACTACGATATGATCCAGCTATTTCACAACTGGGTATTTATCTGCAGGAAACTAAAGCACTAATGGGAAAAGATACATGCACCCCCGTGTCCACTGCAGCATTATTTATAATATCAAAGATAAGGAAGCAACCTAAGTGTATACTGATGAATACATGGATAAAGGAGATGGAGTATATATACATACGTTATATATTATATATATATATATATATATATATATATATATATACACACACTATAAATACATCTATACATATATAAATGGACTATCACTCCACCATGAAATAGAATTAAATCTTGCCATTTGCAACAACATGGATTAGCCTTCAGGGAATTATGCTAAGTGAAATGTGTCAAAGAAAGACAAAGCCTATGTGAGTTCACTTACATGTGAAATCTCAAAACAATAAAATGAACAAACATAAGAAAACAAAATGACAATCAAAGATACAGAGAACATGGTGTTTGCCAGAGGGGAGGGGAGATGGGGAGAGGATAAAACAGGTGCAGGGTCAAGAGGCCCAAGCTCCCAATTTCAAAATAGATGAGTCGGGGAGACGTGATGGACACCATGCTGACCCTGGTCAGTAATGTCATCAAGTGGACTCAAAAGCTTCCAAGAGGATAAATCCTAAAAGTTAGCTATGATGCGTGGTGACCAACAGTAACTAGACTTAAGATGATCATTTCACAGCGTATACAAATACTGAATCATTATGTGGTACACCTGAAACCGATATAATGTTCTATGTTAATTCTGCCTCAATATAAAACTTCTTTTTAAAAGATGAAAGTGGTAAGATTTTCCTAAGGCATCCAGGTATTCGTGTGAAGCACTCCCTGGCTCACAGGATCTTACTCCTGTTCAGACATTTGTTTGGTAAACCAAATGTTTTTTTTTTTTTCCCCATTTGCCAGGCAGGAAACGACAAATGGTGCCTAAAGGGACTGACAAAATATGTAATTAGACACTGTCAATCACCATAAAAGAGCCTGCTTTGTCTTGTATCAGATAAAGGTGCATTTAGTCTACAAAGAACTTTCCAGTTCAACTAAAGCATTAACTCTCTTAAGACCACAAGCCCAAAAAGCTGTGCTGGTCACACTCTTCCGCTGGGGAAAGAAGAGTGAAAACATGTGGGGCCAGGAGGAGAGCCAGACTCCCCGTCTTCCCTTCCACCTTCAACTAAGCACTTCTTATTCTTGCACGTTAGTTTCCTCATTTGCAAACTGTAGGAGCAGGAGGAATAAAGTAAATGATCTACTAAAAGACTCTTGCACTAAAACAGCTTGAAATTCCTATCAGCTTGGTGATGCAGGAAAGAGAGAGGGGAAGAAAATGAGAAAGGAAGGTATTGTCCCTTTGGCACGGCTGGTGGGGCAAAGAAAGGTCTGGAGTTCTGTTGACAAAAGCCGTCCTCCTTTCTAGAGTTAGGGTTTGTGGCTTTTTTGAAAGGTGCTTCCCAAAATATTCAAAGTTAAATTTTTAAGTGACTTATGTGTATACCTACATGATCATTAATTGTTCTAAAAGGGCTCTCTTTTTTCTTTTTTGGTTATAAGAAAGTTAAACAATATGTGTATTTATTCCATAGCATCACAAAGAGGAAGGAAGCTTCAAATGGCTCAGTTCCACAACTTCTGAGTAGATATATATTTAAAGAAATGTTGCATCACACACAAGGCCTCTTCCTAAAACACACCATACCAGAGCCAGTTTTGGAAAGCACAACTATGGGATGGGTATATTTTGAAAATTATGTGAGCATAATACATCCTTAATTAATACTTGTGGCTTTTATGGGAAATATTTGTTTTTTAAGGTATTTGTCATGCAAAAACAATTTCTGCTAGTGAAGGAAGTTAAAGAGGGCATGTGGGTTTTTTTGTGTCTGAGTTCTAGAGTAAATGCCCAAATTATTTTTGCCCTCAAGTATTTTAGTGTTCTGTTAGAGAACACTAACAACATATTCTGTACTATTAGGTAATTCACGTAAATTTCATTTATAACCCCTACTTGTGTGAAATGTTTACTTGCAAAAGCACTACCTAATTTATTATTATATCATTTGATTCTCATTTGGCTCAACAGGCAACTTTATTGCCCATTTAGACATAGAGGAAATTAGGCCCCAGATTTTGGATTTGCCTAAGGAATGTGAGCTAGAAAGAAACTGCAACATCATATTCCAATTCCAGGTGTAATCCTTCTCTACCCTCCATTCTGTTCTGCACATTGCGAAGCAGTACAGTGAAAGGACTAAAAAACAGATTTTACAATCAGGGAGAACTGGGTTCAACTCCTGCCTGGCCACTGCCAGGCCCTGTGCCTATGGGGAAGCTACCCTCCCTCTTGTGAGTCCATCTGTGACTTAGACTAAAAATAGCTACCCACCCCACCCACCCCCAACACACACACCACCTTGGGACTGTGGGAAGGATTAAATGGAATAATGCATGAAAAGCACATAGCAGAATGTTTCATAAATGTTAGCCAGTGTTAAGTTATTAGGTAATCTAGAAAATATGTTCAGTTACACTGCGGGAAATACTTTCAGGTTTTTTAAGACATTACTAATACATGTAAAAATCAAACCTTGAAAATTAATTTCTTTTTAACAGTGAAGTCACATGCCAGAAGATAATATTTCACGGAAAAAAGACCCTACTCTGAAGCTTGGCCTGACGTTAAATTACTTTAGGAAAAAATATCTTTTGCCTTCTGTGGTTTTCAAACATTCTTAATGTTACACATTCTTAGTAACATGAGCCATAAGAAACTGCTATTTTTTAGAAGCAGAGATTACAGAATAGCAGCAATTTCATATGGCTCGGATCACCAAACTACCCAGCAGACGATTTTTCTAGTTGCAAAGGCATTAATGAAGAAGTTGAGCTTGAAGGAAAAATTATTCTATTTTCAGTACACTTTCACTTGAACAGATAATGAAGGATTAAAAATGACGCCACGCTCACTAGAATTAAAAATGAAAGCATACAACTTTGTCTGTCCCCAAACACATACATGCATAGCCCAGCTCTGTACGAAATCCCAAGCGTAAAATTATGTCTCAATGCCTGCAAATTCCCAAGGAGGGCACCAAAAGTACTTGACAGCAGCGAGCTGAGGAAACCCGCAGCTGTTGAAGTCACCTCCTGAAGTCTTGCCAAATGTTTGAAAGGGAATATGTTCGGGAAGAGGGGATGGAGACCCAGGGTGTAGCAGCCAAGAGTCTGGAGCACACGGACGGGGACGTCCTCGGCTGGGACGCCCTGCTTGCCTCCACGTGGCTGTTTGTGTATTGTTTACTTCTTTTCGTGTGTACCTATGACTTTGTGCTTCTGGGTTCTGCTGGGTTTGTTCCTGGCCACACCTCTGCATTGGTTAAGGTTGACTTTGTGACGATTTGCGTGTGTCTGTGCGCGCCTGTCGGCGTGCTGGATGGGTGCGTCTGAGTGTCGTGGCAACAGTTCTGTGTAAGTCCGTGCATGTCTGTCGGGTGAACTGCGCCTGTCGCTGCCTGTCCTGGCGGGCGGGCATTCTCATTCTCGTCTGTTTCCGAATGGGAGGGAGTGCCTGCTTACCACCCTCTGTCCAGAGACCTCAGGCCTCACGACAGCCCCGGAGACAAGTAGCAGCCTCAGAAAACTGCACAGCTCCCGGCTCGCTGGTAATCGCAGCCAGCCCCAGCTTCAGCCCTCGGGCGAGTCCGGGGAGCCTGGAAGGAGGGGTGACCCGCCCGCAGGGATCAGTTGGGCCCCGCCCCTGCCGGCCCCAGGAGGAGGCGGGAGAGGTAGGGAAGGGGCGGGAGGGGGAGGGGGCCTCGCCCCTTTGGAGCTTCCCGCCTGTGATTGGTCCAAAGTTCGAGCACGTCACGGAGAGGGCAGTTCCCCTCAAGTCCTGTGCACATAACGGGCAGAGCGCACTCCGAGGCGGCTACTCCCGAGCGCAGGCAGAGACCAGCCGGCGCCGCAAGCCTCGAGCACCCCGGGGGCTGAGTGCACCACGCGCCCCCTCCACACCCACCCCACGGCTGCTGAATGAGGCTCCTAGGCGCCCGCTCGCCGCCCGCAGCCCCTCGCCGGAGGTCCGCCCGCTGAGGCGCGGCGGGTGCGCCGGCTGCCAGGGCGCTCACCTGCTCGCCTGCGCGCCATGGGGCCGCCCGGGAACGGCAGCGCCTTCTTGCTGGCGCCCAACGGAAGCCATGCGCCGGACCAAGACGTCTCAGAGGAGTGGGACGAGGCATGGGTGGTGAGCATGGCCATCGTCATGTCGCTCATCGTCCTGGCCATCGTGTTTGGAAACGTCCTAGTCATCACAGCCATCGCCAAATTCGAGCGTCTTCAGACCGTCACCAACTACTTCATCATCTCCCTGGCCTGTGCTGACCTGCTCATGGGCTTGGCGGTGGTGCCCTTTGGGGCCAGCCACATCCTCATGAAAATGTGGACTTTCGGCAAATTCTGGTGCGAGTTTTGGACTTCCATTGACGTGCTGTGCGTCACGGCCAGCATCGAGACCCTGTGCGTGATCGCCGTGGACCGCTACCTTGCCATCACGTCCCCCTTCAAGTACCAGTGCCTGCTGACCAGGAACAAGGCCCGGGTGGTCGTTTTGATGGTGTGGGTCGTGTCCGGCCTCATCTCCTTCTTACCCATTAAGATGCACTGGTACCAGGCCACCCACCAGGAAGCCTTAAACTGCTACGCCAGGGACACCTGCTGTGACTTTTTCACCAATCAGCCCTATGCCATTGCCTCTTCCATCGTGTCCTTCTATTTGCCCCTGGTGGTCATGGTCTTCGTCTACTCCAGGGTCTTTCAAGTAGCCAGAAGGCAGCTCCAGAAGATCGACAAATCTGAGGGCCGCTTCCACGCCCAGAACCCCAGCCAAGTGGAGCAGGATGGGCGGAGCGGGCTGGGACATCGGAGGTCCTCCAAGTTCTGCTTGAAGGACCACAAAGCCCTCAAGACTTTAGGGATTATCATGGGCACCTTCACCCTGTGCTGGCTGCCCTTCTTCATAGTCAACATTGTGCACGGGATCCAGGATAAACTTATCCCAAAGGAAGTTTACATCCTTCTAAACTGGGTGGGCTATGTCAACTCCGCTTTCAATCCCCTTATCTACTGCCGGAGTCCAGACTTCAGGATGGCCTTCCAGGAGCTTCTGTGTCTGCGCAGGTCTTCCCTGAAGGCCTATGGGAATGGCTACTCCAGCAACAGCAACGGCAAAACGGACTACACAGGGGAACAGAGTGGATACCACCTTGGGGAGGAGAAGGACAGCGAACTGCTGTGCGAGGAGCCCCCAGGCCCGGACGACTGTGCGAACCGGCAAGGTACTGTGCCCGATGACAGCACTGATTGTCCTGCAGGGAGGAACTGTAGCACAAATGACTCCATGCTGTGATGCAGGTTTTCTACTTTCTAAGACCCCCTTCTCCTCCCAGCAAAACCCTAAACAGACCATTTAACCTGAGTATAATAAATTTAGAATAACCTTGTACAGAGATGTGCAGGAGGAGAACCATCCTTCTGCCCTTTTTCTATTTTTTATTTTTTTAAGTTGTAAAAAAAGAGAAGACGTATTTGAGCGATTGTTTCCTGTACAGCTCAGTTCCTCTCTGCATGGAACCTGTGCAAGTTTACGTGTGAAGGCCTTCAATCCCAGAGGACCTGGGGCTGGTATATTCTGGTGACTTTTCCACGTGTCTACCTCACTGATCAAGTATTAGGGTAATATACTGCTGCTGGCGATCTGCACCTGAAGGAGACCTTCCTTCCTGCACCCTTGGACTGGAGGCTCTGGAGTCTCTCAGACCTTTCAGCTGTGAACACGGACGCTCTCCACCCGTCTTATTTGCTCAAACGGGGTGTTGTAGGCAGGGATTTGAGGGGCAGCTTTGGTAGTTTTCCTGAGCAAAGTCTAAAGTTTACAGTAAATAAATTGTTTGACCATGACTTCATTGCACCTGTTTCTCCAAAACCTCTTGACTGGAGTGTGGTTGCCTCCCCCACTGGAAACCGCAGGTAACTATTTATAATAAGTGCCCAGTGACTGAATGTGGAATGACACAGGAATGACATGCACTGATTGCTTAACCCTTTTGTTTGCCTTTGAATGTGCTGCTGCAAACCTCTCTCTCTAATGCTGGTGTCCCCAAAGCAGTTCTGGCCGCTCCCAGCATAGTTCACCTTGCTCTTCCTAAGGGTATGATTCTGTGTTGTTACATCAGAAACACTGACTCACAGAAACAGAGTTATGTCCCTCTATGGGCTCCCACCACCCACCTTCCAGTTCTGCTGGTTTCTGCTTATATTTTTATCTTTACCGTGTCTTAGGGTAGAGATCTTTGTAATACACCAGGGCTTGGCATTTTAAGGATAAGGAAGTTCTTGTGAAAAAGCTACTCATACACAGCCTGGTAATTCCAAGGGAAATGAAAAGGCCATGGGATGTAGGGGGAAAGCTGGAACACGCTTGCCTGGTGAACAGTTCATGACCTAGAAACAAGGCTGGAACCCTCCTTCTTCTGCACTGCTGTCCCTCCCCCACCCTTTGACTCTAGACACCAGTGTAACTCCAGATTTCTCAGCCTCACACGACTAACATTTTCAGTTGATAATTCTAACAATTCTCCACTGTCGAGGGCTGTCCTATACATGGTCAGGTGTTCAGCAGCACCCCTGGCCTCTTCCCACTAGATGCCAGTAACAACCCCTGAGTTGTGACAACCAGAAATGTCTCCAGACATTTCCTAATACCCCTCCCTTGAGGAATGAAACCTCCCCTGGTTGAGAACCTCAGTTATAAGCTTCAAAACTCTAAACAGATTTTTAGATTCTGCCCAATCTTACAGAGCGTCAGAGAGGGATTTTTTCCCACCCTTAACCCAGTTACTGCCAGACCCCAGGCCAATGCTCTTCCCCTCCGTCGGGCCACCTTCCAGGCTTACTCTCCTGCTGCCCGGATGCTGCCGGGGAGACTGAATTGTTTGGGAGTCTTTATCAAGGAAAGAGAGGCCTAGGAGCCATTACTGCCTGTTTGTGGAGAGATGGTAACACTGTTAGGAGGCACAGAAGGGAAAATCACAAGAATAAACACATTTCTTCTCCCACCCCCTTTCTATTTTTGCCTGTGTGTCTGAGCCAGAGCTTGACCCAGGTCTGACCGAGCGGATCGTCCTCCCTGGCAATGCCAGCCTGGAGAGGATCAGCCTGCAGGTTCACTGCCATTTCACTCTCTCATGAGGCTGCCTCCACTTCTTTCTTCCCTCTGCCCCGCCCAAGGCCCCCAACCAGAAAAGCATTAGTCTCCTCTGCTTCCCATCAGCTCACTGACAGGGTGTCTGGACAAGCACCGAGCTCCTAGGAGAAGGCCTGAGCCTGTGTATCTACCATACGCCTCCACGCACTGGACAGTGTGCCATTCAGCACTTCTGCTTTTTCTCCAAAGGCTTTCATACCTATTATCACATTCTTCTCCTGCTCTGGGCCCTACACTCAGAGATGCAGGCAGCTTCTCCAGCTAATCTTCACACTCCTCATAGGCTCACGGGATCTCAGACTTGGAAGAGAAAGCACAGAAAGCATTTGACATCCAAAGAGAGGGGGACAATCTGCCCAAGGTAAGAAGCAAAGGATGTCAGAGATGGAGTTAGTGCCAGGGAACCCAGCTGTCGTACCAAGAATTGGTGTATTCTCTCCACCACGTTATCACTGAATTCCACCCTCACTCTCAATCGTGGAAGCTTTTCTGTGGGGCTGTCCCATTAACCAATTCATTTCTGCAGATGCTGTTATTTCTTTCAAGTCCTTAATACAAAATGCAGGCAATAAACAAATAATCTTCAGCAGGGACAAGAAAATTATTCCTTTTTCTCAGCATTTCAGGACATTGGGAGATAACTCTTTATGACCTGCCAGGAATTTCGAACCACTCTAGGTAGAAATTTTCCATAGCCTTATTAAAAAAAAAAAAAAAAAAAAAAAAAAGGTTTGGGAATTCCCATCATGGTGCAGCAGAAACGAAGCCGACTAGGAACCATGAGGTTATGGGTTCAATCCCTGGCATCGCTCAGTGGGTTAACTATCCGGCATTGCCCTGAGCTGTGATGTAGGTTGCAGACGCAGCTTGGATCTGATGTTGCTGTCGCTGTGGTGTAGGCTGGTAGCTACAGCTCCAATTGGACCCCTAGCCTGGGAACTACCATATGCAGCAGGGGAGGCCCTAAAAAAAAAAGACACACACACAGAAAAAAGGTTGGAAACCTTGCTGTCATCATTTGTAAGTCCCATGGACAATAATGTATACATACTCTTTTGGTTAGAGGATTATTTAATGTAGTTTCAATTAAAAACTCAGCTATGAATGTTAATTCATAAACTCCCAGCTAAAAGGGAGTTGAGCCTAATTCATGTCTGTTTGAGAATACTTTAAATATAAGAACTTTGATCAGTTTTAAGGGTTTTGACAATCAAGAGGCTTTAAGGCCTATCTCAGTTCCCTGCTTTCTGTCTCCTTCTGTTCTGCTTTGTTTCTTTTTGGGGGAGGGCGTCTGCCAGCGTCTATCCCTGTTTACTGACAGGTGGTTACATAAGGTATGCGTTGGATGCATCATCACAAAGTTGTCTTTGCCTGGACAGCAAGTTCTTGGAGTCTGTCAACTGAAAACCTTATCCTCAGATGCAAGCTGACAGGTGTGCAAAGTGGCAGGACAGGGTGGGCCTCCTCACTGAGATCATTACTGGGACAAGGATCCTGGGGAAAAGGGATCTGGGAAATAGGAACTGTCATTAAACATGCTCAGAATGTTTCTGATGCACCTACTACCAAGAGAAGCTTGACTAGAATCAGCCAGGGGTTATTGACAACCACTGTGTGCAGCAGGAGAAAAATACAGGTTTCAATCTCTGAATTCTGGAGCATAATACTAATAAATACTACATAGGTGCCTTTTATGAAATATTACCAAATGTTAGGGATTATGGCAGGCACCTTTTAGGCATGATGTAACCTTGACAGTCTTATGAAGTACGTAGCAAAACTGTCCTCATCTAACAAATGAGGGGAAAGGTTAAGTCACTCTCCAAAGCCACACAACCAGCTAGTTGCAGACTTTAGACTGGAACCCAGGTCCGTGTGATTCCTCCATACATGCACACAGGAAGCTGCATGATGCAGTTTATCATGCGTGCCGGAACAAGTGTGAGAACTGGAAATGCAATACCTTGCTGAGAGAAGAGGGAGATGGCTGTGGGTCAGGGAGAGAGGAATGTTCCCTTGGATGCATGTGACTGCAGAGTGTGCTGGGGACTGGGACAGGAAGTCAGTCACTGAAGTGCCTGGTTCGCTTCTCTGAGTCTTTGCTTTGTATTTTCATCAGAGAATCAGGCCAAATTGAAAAGAGGATGTGAAACAGTAAAACTAGCACAGGAGAAAGCAGAAATACAGCCTGCCTCATGTCCTGGCAAATTCATTGTCTAGTTCCAAAGTTGGAAAATTCCCTACATTGAGCAGGCAGCTGGACCTTATGGAAAACTGGGCAGGACGAGGTGGCCCTATAATGGGCTGTCCATTTTGAGCTAGCCTTGTAGGGCACGGGAGATGACCTTCTGAGAGCAGAGAGCAATGAGGGTCAACACACTTGCAAGGATACTTTCCATGGACAGAATAACCATCACTAAATTCAGCCCTATGCTAATCCCTACTTCACAGACAGTGCAAATATAATTTGAAGGAGGGATTTTTGAAATACCTAAGAGAACAAACCACTTTCAAGAACTTGAGAAATTCTTATGTTTTACAAATACTAGGAGGCAGGGTGAGGTGAAAAGAGGCCTGGACTGGGATTTAGGCAACTAGATTTCAGATCTCAACTGGGCCTCTCCTCTCTCTGTGTTTATCTCTCTGTCTCTGTCTCAAGCCGGGTAAAGTAATTTTCCCATTTTCCTCCGCAGACCTCAGTTTGCTCATCTGTAAAATAATGAGACTAGTGCAGGTGGTCGCTAAGCTCTACTTAGCTCTGAGTTTACACAGCCATTAATTAAGAGGCTAACTAGAGATAGCAATTTATGTTTCTAATTTGAGCTGATGACATCTGCACGTAAATAATGGTTTAATGACCTGGGGATGGTCAGCTTCCAGAAGACAATGCTGTGAAGGACTATGTGGTACATGAGACTGGCCTTCAAATATTTAAGGACTATCTTGGGAAAAGGAGCATATCTGCTTTACACGAATACCAGAAGGCAAGTAGAACTATATAGGAAAGTAAAGAAAGACTTCTCTAAGACTGAAATGGGTTCTCTATCAGAGTAGTGAGTCTCCTGTCATTGGAAGCATTCAAGAGAATTCTAAATAACGCTTTACATGGGATGAGGCACGAGGGGTTCCCTTACTAAGCAGGGCCTGAATTAAGCTCCTTCCAAATCTGTGATTCTGTGTCCTTGAAAACAATTGACCTGAATGTCCTTAAAAAGTATTCAGACCATTCCCTAATTCCAGCTGGCTTTCTCCCCAATTCTTCTGAATTTCAGAAGTTTCACTGCATTACTAACCAGGAAACCTCCAGGGGAAATTAGGATCTCAACGGTCCTTGGCCGTGGGGGGAAATCCAGAAATAGAGCAATAAGGTTAAGCAGTTTTCCAAACCAGTAGACCTTTTCATCAGCTGCTCTTCCCATGCCTCTTGCAAATGACCTACTAACTCCCAGAGAGAGAATAATGAATGCTGCAAAGCCCTCTCTGCAAAGGCTCTTACGTCCTTTTCCACCCTCAGAATCACTGAACTTCCTGTGGTCTTTCCATCACCCTCACAGGACAGGAAGGAAGGGAGGCAGGTTCCTAGCCATCACGGGGAGCACTGCAAAGCCCTCTGGCCGAAGATCCTGGAGACCTGGGGACTGTGTGGCCCTAACCACTGGGCAACCTCAGACAGGTCACTTCAGTTCTCTAGATCTGTTTCATCACCTCTTAGCAGAGATGGTTGTAAGTCCTATGTTTCCTACTTTCTCCAAAAGTCCGTGAGATTTCAGGAAGTCTTCAGTGCTGCACATTTGACTATGTGGCTCTTATATTAAAAGCACATTTTTTTTGGAGTTCCCATCATGGTGCAGTGGAAACAAATCCGACTAGGAACCTTGAGGTTGAGGGTTCGATCCCTGGTCTCGCTCAGTGGGTTAAGGATATGGCGTTGCCGTGAGCTGTAGTGTAGGTCACAGACGCGGCTCTGATCTGGCATTGCTATGGCTGTGGCGTAGGCCGCTAGCTAGAGCTCCAACTGGATCCCAGGCCTGGGAACCTCCATATGCCGCGAGTACAGCCCTAAAAGGAAAAAAAAAAAGGTACATTTTTTTTTCTTGTTAAAAAGGTAATAGAATTCATTGCAAAACATTTTTAAAAATATGAAAGCACAAAATGAAATAAATCACACATAAGGTTACCAACTAGAGAAAGCCATTTTTTTTTTGTCTTTTTGCTTTATCTAGGGCCACACCCGCGGCATATGGAGGTTCCCAGGCTAGGGGTCTAACAGGAGCTGTAGCCGCCGGCCTTCACCGCAGCCACAGCAACGCGGGATCCGAGCCGCGTCTGCAACCTATACCACAGCTCACGGCAATGCGGGATCCTTAACCCACTGAGCAAGGCCAGGGATCGAACCCGCAACCTCATGGTTCCTAGTCAGATTCACTAACCACTGAGCCACAACGGGAACTCTGAGACAACCACTGTTAAATGTGCCATGTATGCTTTCATCTTTGTCCTAAGCATAGTTATACAAATAAGTAGAAATACATATTAAATAAAAATGGAACTAACTATTCATACGATTTTGGATACACTGATAATACTTTAACAAATGCCTCCTCGAATGTATTTTATGTATAATATAATTTAGATATCATAATTGCTACTGGTACAGCCTGGCAATAGAGTAATAGAGTATTTAGCAGTTTTCAGACTTTAGGAGTACAAAAGAATTGTAATTTCCAGAGCATCTGAATTGGGAAATCTGAGCTGGGGCCCAAGATTTTGTATTTGAGCATGTTCCTATGGATTTTTCCAAAGACCACATTTTGAGAAATAATGTTACAGAAATAAATTTTGTGAATTAAACAGAATTCCCCCTCTCCCCTTGCTAGTGGACAAAACAAATGTTTCCATATTGTACTTGTTTCTCTGAAAGCATGCTTTCTGCACCTGGGCTCTCTGACCTGCTTTCAGAGCATGGGAAAGTAACCACTGAACTTTCAGGGCAGGGTTCTTTCTGCATTGTTAAGAGTCTCTGACCTGGCCTGTTAACTTGTGTTTAAATAAGTCTATTCAAGTTATATAGTGACCAATATCTACTATTTGAAGTGTAAGAGGAGGTTTCTATTTCATAGAGCACCTGTTATGTTCATGATGGCTAATAACTACAGTGTGCTTACCAGGAACCAGGCCTTACCCTTGGTAATTCTATGCGTCATCCCTTAGTACTCACAGCAACCCTACAAAATAGGGACTATTATATGTTTCCCCCTTTCATAAATCTGAAAACCGAAACTCAGAGTTAACTAATTGCTGAAGACTACACAACCTACTGAAGTAAAACCTAGGTGTTCTGAGCCAGAGCCCAAGTGCTTTGCCACTGGGACAGGCAGTCTTTCCACCCAAGGGGATCAGGGAAGAGAGGAGGAGGAAGACAATGATGAGAGGAAATTTTTGTATTTGCTTTTATTCCCCAGGGGCTCTTTTCAGAGAGATTCTTTCTGAGCCTCCGAACTAAGGGGCAAGCCCATACCCTCTAAGTAGGCGTGGCTAAGTAAAAACCAGGAAACCAGAGGCCTGGAAAGCTGGCAGCACGCTGTCACCATTATTCAGGCGCGGTTTGAGTGATCTTCCGCCAGGCCAAGGCAGAGGAGGCAGAGGGAGGTGCCTGCTAACAGCACATGGGTTTGCACTGAGTCAGATCACCACTTAAGGGTCAGGAAGCCCCTGACATCTGGAAATGGAGTGCTTTTCCCATTTCTCTGCCTGGGTCTGTGTCTGCATCTGAGTCCTTTTTTTTCCCCTTTTTAGGGCTGCACCCACAGCATATGGAAGTTCCCAGGCTAGGGGTCAAACTGGAGCTACAGCTGCTGGCCTACACCACAGCCACAGCAACACTGGATCTGAGCAGCTTCTACGACCTACACCACAGTTCACGGCAGCACTGGATCCTTAACCCACTGAGCGAGGCCAGGGATCCAACCTGCATCCTCATGGATACCAGTCGGATTTTGTTTCCGCTGTGCCACCACGGGAACTTCTTGCATCTGAGTCTTCACGTTAGAGACTATCAGGGTAGGGTGGGCGGTGAGCAAGCACGTATCCTGTAGTGTACTAAGAAACCCCAGATTCCAAGAGGCAAGGTTAGTGGCAAGGTCATACAGAGGCCGGGAGACAACCGTTTCTCCTGGCTTGTTTACTATTATTTTTCTAGTGCTCTGAGAGGAAGACTGGATTTTCTGAATGTATTCATTTCTCCAGGAAGACAAAACAGGTTTTGAAATCACAACAGCAACACCTATGACAAAGCAGAATTGCAGTCCTAGGTAGTCCCTGCTTTCTTGTGGACCACACCATACAGGCTTTGCAGCCTCACACCTTGTGCCCAGAAGCCACAAATGCCATTGCGGAATTTCCTTCATTAATTGAAAATTCTGTCTCTATTTTGACGCCTACTGTTTCCGTTTATAAAAATTCTAGTAGATATTTCTAAAAACTACAGTCAACCCTGATGATCTGTTGGGGTTTATTTTGTTTTATTTGAAAGAGAGAGAAAGTTCTCACGATACATATTGCAACAATAAGCCTGTTCTGCTCAAAAATATTCAGATTTCCTTTCTTGTTTCCGCTCCCACAGTGTCTTTCTATAAATCAAATGCTGACCTGGCATCCTCAACCTAAAAGAACCAAGGGTCAACCTAGAAGGCCTGCGGTGGACAGCCTTTCATATCTCTTTCCATAAAGTTGTGGAAGACTTAGGAGTCTTGCTTTAAGTATAAGTCTCTTGACATTATTTTATAGTACTGCAGTGCATCCCAAACCTTACAGAGCCCAAAAATGATTTGAGGGAACTTCTGAGAAAATAAGCATTCCTGACCCGCAACGCTGAGATTCTAACAGGAATATGACTGGGGGTCAGCAATCTGCCTTTTTCACTAATTCCCCAGAGGACCGTAATGCAGGTGCTCCTAGGACTGCAGTTTGGAGACCTAGAGACTGAACTGTCTTCCCCTCCCCATGCCGTCCGCTCGAGCACAGCAAGTGTAGACATATGACGAGTGATCCTGTGCGGCTGCGTGCATTCACCAAAATAATCACTCTGTCAAACAGAGAGAGTCCTAATTTCCCTGTTATCAAATAAAACCATGTAGACGGAAATAATTTATAAATGAAAAAAGTTACTATGAAAGATGAAGGTGATAATAAAGTGCCTTGACCAATTAGGCAGTGATTAAAAATGCATTCAGTGACAACATGGCATCTACACGTTGATACCCCTCAACAGCGTCACTGTCTCATGGTCCCACACCTTCTGCACGTAGACCAAGAAATAGCAGCACAGGAAGAAAGAGAGATTTTGCTGTAGGAATGGACTCTTTATCCAGTGCTCCTTCCTCCTGGACACTCTGCTGTGATTAAGTCAAATCATACTAAAGTCTACCTGAAATCAATTTACAGAATTTTCATAAACCCTCCTACTTTGACATCTGAAGGGGGACTCACCCAGCTGCAGAGAAGACAATGATTCCTAAGTACACATACACCTCCCTAGACGCACACACCTGAATAAACATATAACACACCGAGACTCTCACACTGACGCCTACACGCACAGCAACTCAATGTGAACGTGAATGTTCACATACATGTATGGACACATCTATGTTCTTTTGTGTGTGTTCCTACATGAATATGTACACGTGTACAGGACACAGACATAGTTAACCTAAACATTCTCCCTTAGATAGGGATTCCCGAGCCAATATGCCATGTTACGTAGCCATGGTCCCACTGCTACCTAAGTACACACAGGTCCCCATGTAGGCCCTTCCTGCTAGGTCAGTATATACATCCTTGATTCGTTACATGCCTACTGAGTTCTTACCAAGCACCAGAAATTACTAGGTGCTGAAGATCGCTGAGTGAACAAAAACAGTTTATCTCGGCCCTTATTGAGATGGTATATAATGGGAGGGATAAATTTATTTTTTCTAAAGCATGCAAATTTTTAACTGTAGCAGGTTCCACAAAGGAGATTCAGAGGGTTCTGAGGGAATCTGACTAATTCTGAGAGGCCAGTAAACGTTCCCCCGAAGAAGTAAGGTTCCAGCTGAGAGCCTAAGGGTAGCTAGATAACCTCCAGAAAAGGAGAGGCGGGAAGAACACGCGGCTCAGAGAGAAAGGCAAGTACAAAAGTCCTGTAGTAGGAGGTCCTGTAGGAGACCTCGAGCGTAAGAAGGACTAAGCCAAGGTCAGTGTGGAGAAGGTGTGCAGATAGAGGGCCTTTAAGCTGCATTAGGATTTGGTTTTTCATCCTAAAAGCATTTAAAAGCCCATGCTATGTTAACAGCAGAGATCAGATTTGCATTTGGAGACATGCCTCCCATACAAAAGCATTCTCACATAGGTAAGTACACACAGATGCACGCTTGCGTGTTTTCCTAGAAATGCGTATTTACATGTATGTATGCACCAGCCAACTCTGTGAACACAGCCCCGATGTACTTACATGCAGGGCAGATACAAAATCAGTGGGCCTCAGCAGGCAGGGAAACACCCTCCTTGCTGAGCAGCATCAGGTTTAACTAAGCCAGTCCATGGTGCAGGGGCGAGGGAACCGAGCCCTCTGACTTTGGAGCTCTGGACTTTGTGGCTCCGCCTCCTGCCTGAGCCTCCAGCCTTACTCCCCACCCCCTGGTTCAGAGCACTCAGTGACAAGGTGGGGCTTCTTCACTACACTTGGCCCAGGCAAACAGGGAGGGCGGGCAGGTCAGATTGCATAAAGATTGCCTTGTACCTTCCCAGAATTGTAAGCAGAACCTCCGCCCAACTCCAAGCCTGAAGTAATCTTTGCACAGAGCCAGCAACACCGAAATACAAATGTAAATGAAGGATCTGCAATCAGAAGTCACGGGTCCTGATGGGGATCCTGATGGAGCTGGAAGTAGCAGCCTCCATAAGTAACCACTGCATGAAATGTGACACTGGAGGAAGAAAAAGAGAAAGCCTGGTAAGAAAGCCTTTTCAGAGTCCCCGCTGTGGCACAGAATCTTACTGCAGTGGCTCAGGTCACTGTAGATCCCCAGCCTGGCTCAGTGGGTTAAAGGATCTGGCATTGTAACAGCTGCAGCACAGGTCACAGCTTGGATTCAGTCCCTGGCCCAGGAAGTCTCATACGCCATGGGTGGGGAAAGAGAGAGCGAGTGAGAGCGAGAGCAAGTAAGAAAAGAAAGAAAAGGAAGGAAGGAAAGGGGGAAAGAAAGAAAGAAAGGGAGAGAGAGAGAGAGAAAGAAAGGAAGGAAGGAAAGAGAGGGAGAAAGAGAAAGAGGAAAAAGAAAAAATGAAAGGAGATAGAATGGAGAGAAGGAGGGAGGAAGGAAGGAAAGGAAAGCAGATAGAAAGCAGGGAGGGAGAGGGGAAGAAAGAAAGAAAGCCTTTTCAAGGCAAGATGTCTGACTGTGTCCTTGCTTCCCAGGCACAGAAAACACATGTATACACATATCTACACTTTAACGAATTTTCCTCCAGTGAGTGCACCATCTCACAGCAAAGGAAGTAGTGAGTAATTTATCAGCCACAACACCCTGTATTATTTTCCCTCCAATGAACTAGAACTACACTTGTGTACCTTTTGCTCCTGTTTACCAGCAAAGCCCGCAAGGGCCTTGACCAGAGCCTGAGACAGACTCCAGGGAGAGCAATGGAAACCTTCATGCAGAACCAAAGGCTCACCTAGAGCCTTACAGCTTAGGGCCATATGGATGTTCCCAACTGATTTTTTTCTTTTTGATATTCTAAAGATTCCTACCCACTGAGATTTTATGTTTTCAAATATGTGCTTGCAAAATGTTTTCCTTCATAATTAAAAAGAATTATATAATGTAATTTGAAGCTCTTTTTATTTTGCTTCAGGCTGTGTAAAGAACATCCATCTTTTCTTCCAGTTGGGTATTTTTCTAAGCTATCACAGCAGTGAAGTACCAGATGCACAGAGGGAGGAAGGCCACAGCACGGTGCTCATGGAGGTACCATTGTAGCAATACCTCATACAGATCCTGCACTCGGCAGTCTACAAAGGGCTTTCATAACTACCACCTTAGCTAAGCCTCCCAACTCTGAGGTCAACATGGTTGTTCCCGTCTCACAGATGAAAAGATTTATGTTAAAAACTTGCTTAAGGACATGGTGCTAAACCCTGGCATGGTTGGGAATTGAACTCAGGTCTTCATACTCACATGCAGAAAACAGAACAAGCGTTTTGCACTCTGCTACCCTCCTAGGACCCAGGGCTCTTCTCACTGTATTTTCCTGTCTTCTGGAGCATTTTATCTTAAAAGCTTAGGGTAACACTCGCCAGCGTGGAAGTCATAGCTACCAAGCTGCAGATAAGTGATTACCAGCTCCAGGGACAGTCCCCCAGGACACTGTCAATACTGACAAGCCTCCGGCTTCCATGAGCTCACGTTGGGAGTGGGCAGCTCTATCAGCTATGGCTTAGGGCAGAAGCCCCAAGCCAGCTGGGTTCCTCATGCCTGTCACCAGACCCACTTTTACCAAGTCAGAGCTATGGGCTCACACGTCCTGCTCCCCATACCTGCCCTGATGGCAGCCTAGGGCTCCACTGAGGCTCTCCTTGTTCATTTTGCCTAATTCCTCTTGGATCAGGACGTTGCTGTAGGAAGACCCAGTGTGATTTGCTGCCCCAATCCCACACCCATTGGGCCACAGCCCAGCCTGCTTTTAAGGGCCAAGTTACACGCCTCGATAAAAACTGCAGGCTCCAGGAAGTATTTCAACTTCTTGAAAATGGCTTGTGTTGAGTTGAAATTATTTTAGTCAGAGCAATTAGATGTTCTTGTTTGACACACACACCTTCCAACAGGACTGCCTTCAGCAAAGAGGAAACTGAGAGAAAGCTTGGAGTAGATGACCTATCCCAACCACAAGGAAAGCTCCCTTTTACAATCTCTTCTCAGAGCATCGGCTTATCTGGTTTACTGAGCTTTCTAAGCAATACATGACTGATTCGTTCATCCGTGTTCAAAAGCTGTTTGAACACTTAATATGCCAGAACCTGTGCTAACGGCCAGGGATATAGACGTGACTGAGGTGGACAAGGTGGGTCATTGCTGTTTTAGTTTCCTACAGTCTAAGGGGGAAGACAGACAATGAAAGGGGAATTATAAACACTACCTGGATCAATGTACCGAACACTAACACGAGAGAAACTTAAATATACTGAACAGGCTCGAGGGTTGGGAAATGCTTCAAGATTCTGCCTGTAGATTCAGAAAGGGGGAGTGGAACCAACTGGGATTTGGGGTTAGTAGATGCCAACGATTACATTTAGAATGGATAAACAGCGAGGTCCTACTGGAGAGCACAGGGAACTCAATCCAATCTCCTGGGATAGACCATGATGGAAAAGAATACTTTAAAAGAATATATATATGTCAAAAAAGAAAGAAATATATCTGGTAACTGTCAATCTCAGACGGGCCTCTAATGACATATAAAAATATTATTATCCCTTTAAAAATCTCTCAGGGAAAATCAGAGTTGATGGTGGCTCACAAACTTATCAGTTGTCTCTGTCGTGGTCCATCTCTGCAATACCATGGTCAGCTCTGAGGGCCAGATTTTTCAAGGGAAGGAAGATACTTGAGGCCCTTCTAGGCTTGCCAGATTCAGCAAATAAAAATACAGGACATGCATTTTCAGATAAGCAACAAATTCTTTTTCATGTAAGTATGTCTTAAATGTTGCATAGAACCTGTTTTTACCCAAATGTATATATGTATTTTTTCATTGTTTCATCTGAAATTCGAATTCAACTGGGTATCTTCTATTTGAATCTGCTGGCCCTGTTAGAGAACCATAGGGGAGATAGTGAGGAAACCCAATGTTTTGTCTCAAAATGAAGAGCTGAAGGAGCCTGGCTTTTTAGCTTGGAAAGAGAAGTAAGAACCTAGATTTGCACAGGGAAGCATTTTCTGAACAATGTTTCTAAAAGTCTATGTGGACGATAGTAAAAAGTGCATTGGGAGCGGTGAAAAAAGGTTTTGAGATCCAGAGTTCGCAAAACTGAAAATTTGGGAAACATTGCATGCGGACTCTTTCCACTTTGGAATTCATACTCTGCAGCACCATATTAAACATTCTGAGCAGCCTTGCAGGAAACATATCTGGCTGACCTGGTTTAACCTAGCATGCCCACAGAATGCTATTTATGGGCTTTTGTCTGTTTGTTTTGATGTGTTTGCTTTACCGAGGACACCTATTAACACCATGCAAACTTACCAGTCTGCTCAGCACACTCTAGGGAACACTGGTATAAAAAAAACAAAGTTGCCTTCAAATATCCAGAGTCCTGCTGGGTAGGAAGGAAGCACACTGAGTCTTCAGAAACCAAAGGACAAATGTGGACCCAACGCATAGGCATATCTGGGGGACAGCTTTTGACCCAATTTGAAGACTAGAACTTTCTAACAGTTACAAGAGTCTGAAAAGTAATGAGCTCTCTGTTCTTGCAGACATTAAAACAGAAACAAAAATGCCATCAGGGACATTAAAGGAAATTTTAGTTATGTGTAGGAAGTTCTCCAGGTCTGCTACAAAGAGTGTGTCACGTAAAACACAGAACAGCAAACTTTCTTTAAAACTCTGTCCCATGTTCGGCATGCTTTCTGCAGTCTGAGTCCATCTGTTCTGGAGTCACTGTAACTATGTTCATTCCACATCTATGAGCCAAATCTTTCAAGGAGATTAGTCCTCACGAGTTAATGATGTTTGCTCTGGTCTGGGCCTCTTCAGAGCCTACCTTGGGTCCTGGCTGTCGGAGATGCTACTCTGAGCCTCTGGGAGGGGCTTATAAACCTGAGATGTAGCATAGAGCTGACAGGTGACCTTAGCAGCCCAGAGAAATATGAGATCTGAAGAAACGCAGGCTCACACTCTTCTAGGACTGTGAGACTGCCCACGCAGCAGCCCTGGTGTGCTACTGAACACCTCATATCTAAGGAGCTTGGCATAATAAAAGACAAACAGGAGGTCGGGTCCCTGAGTTTATGGCCTGGACAAAATTCTTAACCTCTCCAAACTGTATTCCCTTCTGTGGAAAAAAAAAAAAAAAAGACAGGAATGATGACATGTGTATCACAGCATCATGAACATTACAAGAGATTAAAAGTACATTATGACCCAGCAGAGTGCCTGGTACATAGTGGACATTCAGTAAATGTTTATTTTATGGATGACTGTGATTGCTATCATCATGGTAAAAACTTCCAAAGGAGTTTATCGAGACTTCCCTAGAAATTTACTAATCAGTATGCCGAGATTTCAGGATTCAGCCAAAGTAATACACTGGAAATTGTCTAGATCTCAAACACCTCCCTTTTGAAAACCCAAGATAAGAACACAGAGTTTACGTATGTATGCTAAAGATCCTACTTTTCCTGCCTGCAGCGCTGGGGTCAGGGCTAGAAAGAGCACCGCAATCAGGGGCAAGTTGCCCTGCTTCTTGGTTTAAGTGACTGCAACTTCGTTCATTCTGGGGTCCAGTTCTTATCTATGAAATAAAGGGGTGGGACTAGGATACCATCTAGGTTCCATGAGCTGTGCCTTTGATTTGGGCAGTGGAAGCAGATATTTAACTGGTCCATAGCACTCAATGAAAGAAACTTTGCGAAACTAAAGCTCTGTGTGTGCGCGCACATGCGCGCATGTGCCTATGTGTATACAGGCCCGTGTGTGTGTGTGTGTGTACAGACCCACGCGTACATGCCATGTGTGTGTACAGGCTCATCTGTGTGTGCAAGTGGCCACACAGAGTATACACAGGGCGTTCTCTGAAATCACTTTAACTGCCTCCTGCTCTTGCGTCTGTCAGTGGGTTTGGCAAATAAGGAGTTAGACCCAGAATTCGTTTTGGAGGAGTGATGTGAGCTCCGAGCTCAGAATGGGGAGAGCTGGGTTTGAAACCTAGTCCTGACTCTGCCAGCAAAGCTTGTCTCCATCTGCAGTATGTGACATTAACATCCCTTCCCATCTTTTCCTCCCCATCTTTCAGGTGAGGGCTTTGTTTCCAGGATGTCCAAGCTCTGTGTCTTGGGGAAATGTCTCTATTTTCACTTGAATTTGTATACTCTACCTAAGGATTATCATCTGGCTGACTCAAGTTCTGCTTATTTCTTTTATTTGACCTGCTCTGGTTTCATAACACAAGCTCTACAGCCAATTTTAGCCCTTCGTGGATTATGGGCGTGTCATAATGAAGGTATCGGAGCACTTGTCACAGTTTCTGCCCAGGATCCTTGCCGCCCCCCTTCCCCTCCCAACGCCACCCCACGACGCTCCCTTCCACTCCGGCACAAGCAAAGCCCCTCCCCCTCCCTGGATGACACGCAAAGTGCTGTCTGGTTTTCACATTAGCCGAGTGGAGGCCCTGAAGTCAGAAATTCTTGGCACATGAGTCACTTTGTCTCTTTGTGCCTCATTGCCCCCAATTATAAATAGGTGGAGTCTTGTACTTTCTCATCTCCCAGTGTGTGAGCACCTCTGTGGAGGTGGTTTTGTGCAGATGCAATGTCCCTCTCTCACTGGCAGGTCTCTGCTCAACATCAAGGCCAGGGGGATTCTCTAGGAAACACTGGACCTCTCGTCTCTGTGCTGCTTCTGCTCGTGGCCCCCTGCAGACCCCCTTCACCGTGGTCTGACTGAACTTGCTAACAAAGAGAACTCAGTCTTTGCTATAAAACCTTCGGGGACTCCCTACTGCCTTCAGGATAAAGGCTTCAGCAGGTGAGCCCACAAGGAAGAAGAGCGGAAACTCACGTTGGGAGCCAGTGATGCAACCCAACTAACGGAGCCGCTAGCGTACCCCTTCATTCGGTCCTGCGAGGTGCCAGGCAGCACACTGGGAATAAACACAGGAGTAAGATTTGAGTCCTGAGTTTAAGAGGCTTACACACTTTTAGAAAAAGTCAACAGGTATACAAAATAATAACGCTTTCACTTTTTAAGTATTTAAAGTACTCTTAGAAATCACTGCCCTTGTCTACTGCCTCATCTTAGAGTAGTGAAAACTGACAGCGGAGAACTGGCAAATTATAAGAAAATACGTCTTGCAATAGGTCTCCCTGCTTCTCCTCTGCCTCTATCACCAGGAGCCAGTCTTGTAATATGTCTCCCTGCCTCTGCTCTCTGCAGCCAGAGTCACCTTTCTGAGGGGCACGCAAACTCGTCACTCCCCATGGGAAAGCTCTCTGTGGCCCTAACGCAGCTACAGGAGAAGCTGAACTTCTTCCCAGGTCTATGTGCTGACATGGTCAGGGCCCTGCAACCTCGCGGTTCCCTCTGACTGGAATGCTCTTCCCCCAGATCATGAGGCTGCTTCAGGCCATGCAATCTCCACTCCAAAGACACAGCCCAGGGCTGCCCTCCCTGACCACATTCGCAAGGCCGACACGCGGCCCCACCCGCTCTCCGCCCGCCCCGGCTGGAAGCACTCACAGCAGGACCGCCGTCCTGACCATCTTGCTTGTTCCCTCAGTTTTCTTTACTCTCTGTGTCCACTCACTAGAGGGCATGCTGAAGGGTGAGATGAGCCTTGCTTCTGTCTTTAGCGTCTATAACACAAATGGCTCATAATTAGTATATAGGAAATACTGCTCAATGACTAAACACATAAATGCATACATACTGAACGAGATTTAAAAATGCAGAATAGTATAAAGAAGGAAATAAAAATCACTCATACATTCTCCCTTCTGGACATTACTTCTGTCCTTTCTGTTACTATTTTGGAGTATTTCTTTTCTTCAAGTCTTTTTAATCTGTGTGTGCACGCGTGCACGCACGCGTGTGTGTGTGTGTGTATCACATATCATATATTTAAAAATTAAGATTATACAAAGTTATGATTTGTATCCTTTTTTTTTAACTTATTTTCATATTGCAAGTCTACATGTCATGAAATGATCTTTTAGGAGTTCCCAGTGTGGCTCAGTGGTTAACAAACCCAACTAGCATCCATAAGGACGCAGATTCAATCTCTGGCCTTGCTCAGTGAGTTAAGGATCCAGTGTTGCCTTGAGCTGTGGTGTAGGTCACAGACACAGCTTGGATCCCATACGCTGGCAGCTGCAGCTCTGATTTTACCCCTAGCCTGAGAATATCCATATACCACAGGTGCAGCCCTAAAGAGCAAGCAAAAAAAAAAAAAAATTGTTCAGAATGCTATTTTCAGTTCTATGTAAAATTTCATATGAATATATCAAAGTTGAATATCTCCCTGCGTTGGACAATGGTAATTTAATTTTCTCTGACTGATCGACTCTCTGTTCTCTTACAGAACTTGGCTTTTAAGATACTTGTAGTAACTGCTCCTCGCTGTAACGAGCTGGGTGAAAGATACTGCTTCATTTCCAGGAAATAGCTACAGACCAACCCTTAATTTTGTATGTTTTTTTGTGACCTCTTTCAGTGGGGATTGACTTAGCCGATGATCTAGATATTAAGATCTGTGGTTGGTAAAGAGTTATGTTTCTAAAACTTCCTGTTTGAAAGATAAGCCAGTGTAAGTGTTCACAATCAAATGGAGTAAATGGAGAAATGGAGGGCATCAAGGTTACAGTCAATGGGAGTTCCCGTCGTGGCGCAGTGGTTAACGAATCCGACTAGGAACCGTGAGGTTGCGGGTTCGATCCCTGCCCTTGCTCAGTGGGTTAACGATCCGGCGTTGCCGTGAGCTGTGGTGTAGGTTGCAGACGCGGCTCGGATCCTGCGTTGCTGTGGCTGCGGCGCAGGCCAGTGGCCACAGCTCCGATTAGACCCCT
>PVHT021183659.1:6287241-6339912 GCA_004024745.2 Catagonus wagneri
GGGGCAACCTCTTGCCCAGGGTCCCGTGGAAAGTAACAGTGGCACTTCTTTCCCCTTCTCCCGTCCACCCCTCTGCCTCCCTCGGTCCCTTCCTTCCTTTTTTCAGTATTAGTATTAGTCCTCAGTGAACTAGATTTCAGAAAAGATTTCACAGAGACGGAAGGGATCTTCAAGATGACCTACTCCAGCTTATTCATCTCTGAAGATAAGGAAATGAGGTCTAGACGAGGGAAGGGCGTTGCAGCAGGTCCCTACACCACCGGCTTGTGGCAGGGCTGAGAACCACTTCCTCTTCCTTTTCATCCATCAGCCTTCCCACTGCCCCAGCTCTACGGGGCCCTATAAACAGTCACCTTTAGCAGCATCTGCCCACAGGTTCTCTTTCTTTGAGTACTAAAAACACTGTTATTCCACACAGAGAACTGAAAGATCAGAGCCTTCCACAAAAGCCAACCAAGATTTACAGAGTACTGTCTGTGAGCACAGCCCTGCATCAACGGTGCTGAGGATAAAACAGTACATCTTGTCGTCCCCACCTCTACACCCCATCCTGCGCCCTCAGAGCACACCAGTGTCTCCCCCACTCTCTCTGCACTGCTCACGTGACCTTGTGATTGTTCACTTCTCCCACTAGGCCACACGCTTCCGGGGAGAAGCCCTTTTCTGTATCAGCCCTCTATACCCTGTTTCAGTGCTTGGTAATAGATGCTCCATAAATACCTGCTGAATGAATGAATAAAAACGTAGTCTCTGTTCCAGTTTGCTAGGGCTGCCGTAACAAACCATCACAGATCTGACGCCTTCAACAACAGGCATATTTTCTCAGTTTTGGAGGAGTACGTGATCGAGGTGCTGGCTGAGCTGGCTTCCTCTGGCCACGCAGCTCCCCTCCGTGTACTCACACCCCTGGTGTCTGTGTTCCAACCTCCTCTTCTTAGGACACCGGTCAGATGGGATCAGGACCCACCCTAACGGCCTCCTTTTAACCCAATTACCTCTTGAAAGGTTTCACTTCCAAGTCTAGCCACATTCTGAGGTAGTAAGGATTTAGACTTCAGCCTGCAAATTCGGGAATTACATAGTTTTGTCCCCTCACCTTCGACAGTGTAATAAAAGGGAGACACACACTAAAAAATGGAATGATAAGACAATGTAATAACTGCGATAATACAGGGAAATGAAAGCCTTGTGGGACGATTTCTTTTACTCATAGCTGCGTCACCAAGCATCTCCGAGCGGCACGTGCACTTCCGGGCACAGAGTGTGTTATCTAATTTAACCCCCGTCAGGATTAAATCCAACAAACCTTCATCAGTGTCTGCCATGTCACTCGCCAAGCGAGAGCCTAGAAGTCCATGAGCATGTAAGTTTGGATCACAGTGGAAAGACTCTCACAGCTTAATAAGGAAAGGCACATTCTCATACGTCTAGTGTACCATCCTAGTCCGTGTCTGCCGTGTTTATGGCTCCCATACTAATCACTATTCCCCAGCCAGGTCTGTGCCCAGCCAGGAAAATGGGAACCACTTTAGGTCTTTCCACATAAGAAATTTCACATGAGTACTACTACGATCAATACTTTGCAGGTGAAAAAACTGAGGCACACTCAGTAAATAATTTTCCACATATCACACAGCTGGTAGATTGCAGTCCCCAAAGCTTAAACTACTCATTCTGCCCCCAAAGTCCACTCTCTTAGCCAGCACGCCACACTGCCTCCTCATGACAAGAAATCTTATGCTTTTTCATCCCAGCAGGAGGCGGGAAATGAGACCAATACCTAAAGAAGGGGAATTTAAGTGGAGCCATGTAGTGAGGTCAAGAGAGCAGAGACGGAGTTCCCGTAGTGGCTCAGCGGAAACAAATCTCACTAGGAACCATGAGGTTGTGGGTTTGATCCCTGGCCTCAGTGGGTTAAGAATCCGGCGTTGCCATGAGCTGTGGTGTAGGTTGCAGACGCGTCTTGGATCCTGCATGGCTGTGGTGCAGGCCGGCAGCTGTAGCTCCAATTAGACCCCTAGCCTGGGAACCTCCACATGCCACAGGTGTGGCCCTAAACCAACCAAAAAAAAAAAAAACCAGAGCAGATCATTTTGAAGAGAGAACAGGACTCGCGGTCAAGGTCTCTAGGACACTGGCTGAGCAGGCACAGGGGGCTGATGGGCAGGTAAGGGGCAGCTAGGGACAGATTAGGGAGGTCTTGTTTTATATAATAAAACTGGGCTCGATTCTCTAGTTACTGATGAGCTACCGGAATTTTAGCAAGACACTATTTTACCTCTTACTTCTTCATTCTACCAAGAAGGAAACCAGGGCCAGAGAGAAATGACTCGCCTAAGGCCACATAACTGGTTTGGGGCAGAGCTGACAAGAGCACCCAGATCTTCCACTCCAGTCCAAGACTATACTCTGTTAAACTCTGACTGCAGAAGCACATGAAAACTGACATAATTTTTCTTTTCATGTTTTTCCATGATTTTCATCCAGTTTTTACCCACTTTCTTTTCTGGCCAATTGCGTATTTTTCTAACTTTTAAATCATTAATATCTTTCCCATCTAAGATACCTACCGTGGTTCAGAAAGTCAGAAATATCCCATAGAAAATACCAATGATGCAGTTCCCTATGTGGCTTTGACAAGTGTGGCTGATGGTTCAATGGCAACTTTTACAGACTAGAAGGACCTGTATTTCTTATACCTAAATAGACACATAGAGATAAACTAAACAGCCACTCTGGCTGTGCTTGTTTTACCAAACAAATATATTAGGTCAGCAAACATTTACTGGTACCAGCTACATGCCAGGAGCTGAGCTAGAATCATATGACCCAAAGCCACATAAGCTCGGTTCCTGGCTGAAACGGCTCTCACCATTTAATAATGAAGTACACACACCTACTGCAGTATGACATGCCATCTCAGGCTGTTTCTGCCAGGTTTATAGCTCCTCATGGTAGTGATGCCCAAGCCAAGAAATTCGGGCTGGGTCCAACCAGGAAAAGAAAACAAGTCTAGATTTCTCAACATAATAAGTTTAATATGAGGAGCTGGAAGCACAGGTGATAGAAGAGCTGCAAAGCCAAACAGGGGATGATGAGGAACCAGAGATTAGCGACAAGAGGGAGATGCTGCTGCTCCTGGGCCTGAAGGGACATAGGAGAAGGCGGTGTTACAAGATCCCAGAAGCCAAGGCACTTATTCGGTGGAAGTTTGAGACAGAGCAGGTGAAGCCACTTGCCGAAGGTGCCACTGGAGGCAGAAAGGAAGGAGAAACAGCCACTCTTCTCCTCTCCTCTATTCCAGTCTCCTATCACAGACTCCCAGTAGCCAAACTTGCCTCGAAGCAACAGGGAAGGGAGCCTTCAGCACAGAGGTCCCTGTGATTCAGAACAGAGCAGGGGGAGGTCTGCAGAAAGGAGCAGAAAGCAGAGGCTGACAGGCACCCCAGGTGACCTTGGGCAAATCACTTCCTCTGAGTCTTTGTTTCCTCGTTGGCAATTTGAGAAGAATAATCCCTCTCGTATTTGTTTGTGAGAGTTACATGAAATAAAACCTGTGAAAGCCTTTTATAAGCTTCAAAAACGTGTATACAAATGTAAAGGCTTTTATTTTTGGTTTTTTAATCCAAAGTGTTTTGGACTCTAGGTTCTGGGGGATAAAAAAAAGTGGGAGGTGTCAGGTGCCGTCAGGCATGACAATGCCTGGCTGACCACCTAAGCAAAAGGAAGAAGCTCTGCTTTTTACTGCTTGTTATTTCATTCTGTCATTCCGATCCATCAGCCTTAGAGACTCCTAATTTTGAGTAACTCGGCACATAACAAAAAGGGTGTGAGAGCCTGCTCTCGGTTCAACTGGGGGATCTGTCTGTGGTTTTTGAATCAAAAGTGACCAGTAAAGAGGACTCTAGAAATAACTCCAAGACCATTTATTCCACTGTTGTCATTTTACAGAGAACCAGAGAGGGGACAGGGTTGGCACACTGTCACATGCCAGATTCCTGGCAGAGAGAGGCACGGAGCCCAGGAAGAGACTCACTCCTCCCCTTACGGATCCTCTCTCCCTTGGTTCTGGGGCTTTCAAATTAACCTCCAATAGGAGATTTTGGTTTCAACTTTTCCTTCTTCCTTTCCTTTTATTCTTTTATCTCTTCTTCCTATAATCTTTTGACAACTCAATCTTACAAATTTCTTCCTCTGTACTCTGCTGATGGACAACAAAAACTGAGCACTAAGCCGTATCTATTTTAAGCTGAGAAGGTGTAAGCCTTTCTAAATAACTCAATTTCCCTTTGATATCAGGTACAAGAGAGTATCATCACAAATTCTTTGAGATAGGCCTTTCTGTCAACCTTGAGGCTTCCACTGAAAATCATAAAGTCTGATCCCTTCCTTTCCACTTCCTTTGAACCAGAAAGTACAGCCCACGGCCAGAACAACTGACTAAGCATCAGAGCAGTCACACCAGGCCCATGAGAAAGGCAGTATTTTTTACCAAGGGCACAAGATGGTTTGACCTTCTCGGCAAGAATGGTCCCATGCTGTGTAACTTTTAATGGATCTCAAAGGCAAAACAGAAGTCAGGGAATGATAAAGTTAAAGGCTTTATTCCTTACTTGTCAAATCAAGAGATTGTACTGTCATTGTCGGCAAGTTCCTTTCTGGCGCTGACATTTGAGAAATCAGTATCCCTCCACTAAAGAAAGCCTATTATGGTCACAAAGGCACTAAGACAGTAATAATCCCTTGAGTGACTCATGGAGCTCCCAGTGGCCCACAGTGAACTGACATTTTAATGGTGTGCCGTCTGTGGCATCTTAAAATGTAAGAGCTGGAACAGTGACAGCCATCATCATCCACCATGGGTGCCCTGAACAGTCTGGGACCTGAAGGCTATGGGCACCCATCCCCTGGCTGCTTCAACAGAAATGTATGGTGCCCATGCCATGTACCAAGCTCAGTGAGAGGAACTGGGGTACAGAAATCAGTAAAACACACGGTAACAAGGAAACCAAAACACAAGCAAGAGAATTACAGTAGTAATAGCTCGAAAGGTAGTAAAAATATAATGGATTCATTCGCTTTGATAGTTATTGAATAATTTGGGATAAGGGCATGACTATTTGCAGAAGTAGCACTTCAGGTGAAATCTGAAACTTGAGAAGAAACCAGAGGAGGAAACCAGGGTGCAAAAAAGTTACAGGCAGAGGAAATTGTGTGTGCAAAGGCCCTGAGGCAGCAAAGAGAGTCAGCTAGTTCTTATGACTGCCTGGACCATAAAATCACATAGGGACATTTTTAAAGTATTCATACCTAAGCCCCACGCCTACAGACAGTTACTAAATTAGTCTGACTTAGGGCCCTAGTGCTGGAATTTTAAAAGCTCCTCCAGATATTCCGGTTTGAGAAGCACTGGTCTAATCCAAATACTGTAGAGCAAGAGGCCTCCTAGGCCAGGAGAGTAAAGGAAATGACAGACAGGACAGACCCCGCCCCGGGGCAGCCTGCACCCAGCTGCAGCCCACCGCTGCCTTGTAGAAACTGGACTTAAGTCTTCTCAAATCTTCCTGTTTTCTTTTTCACTTGTTTTTATTTATTTTTTTTTTTTTTGAGAATCCTAAAATCTTTTTTTTTCAATGTCAGCTCCAAATATCTTAAAATCTCATGCCAAACAAAACATGAGTGCAGAGCGCATTGGAGCCTTGGGCTGTCATTTAGCAACCTCTGAACCAGTGGGTTTCACACTTTTTTTTTTTTTTGCCACAGGAGGTTTTCTCCAAACAAGTCATTTTGTGGAACCACTGTAAATTAAATTAACCCAAGCAGAGCTCGGTTAGAGTGGGGCAGAGACACAGCTTTCCCTCCAGCTCCAAGCAGTTCTCAGAGCTGCTCCTGAGTGAAGCCCCTCTGGTTCTGGGGAACCTCTCTGGTTCATTTCCCCAGTGAGGGAACTGAGGCCCTTCAAAATACAGTCCCTAAGTGGAACGAGCCCATGGGACCATTTGAAAATGTGTGGGGATGCTTAAAGTTGTCACCGTGACAAAGCAGGCACTACTGGCATTTAGTGGCTGGGAGCCAGGAATGCTAAACTTCCTGCAATTTCCAGGACCATAAAGAATTATCCCACACAAAATGCCAACGGCTCCCCTCTGGGAAACACCAAGGGAGGAAGCAGAGACCCAGAGAAGAAACACCAGCTGGCAGGATCAGAGCAAGGGCACACTAAAACACTGCCCCTTGCCCCATAGGCCTGGGGGCTTGAGCTGTACCCATAAGAAAAGGTCACTGGCAGGGGATGGGTTGGCCTAGCTCCAAAACATAGGGCAGAAAGGAATGCACCAAAAATTTCAGAACCAAGTAGCTTCCTGAGGTGAAGTAGCTACTACATAAAAAGCTGAATGCTAGATTTTGAGAAGTGACTCTGGGAAAGGAGATGGGCTGCTGGTGTCTTCAGCCCGGGAAGGAGGCCAGTGGGTTGGAACTGGGAGGAGGCAGTCAGCTGCTACAAGGAGCAGAGGTGCCGGGAAATGCTGGAGGCAGGGCACTCATGCAGGTTTGCTGGCCCCAGCGGTCATTTAATCCCTAGGCCAAAATATGTCAGGTTCAAAAATAGGATGTGGGCACAGAAGGTGAAAGAAGGGTGTCCCCAGCATGCTAAGGAAGCAGGGCCAAAGGAGAACTCAGCTCCTGCTTTTGTCATCGCAACGCCACAATTTATACAGAGCGCTCCACTTAGAAAATCATTACTACAGAATCACCTTCCCCATAACTAATGAGCAGAGGCAGAATTATCCATATTTTACAGTCAATTAGTTGGAGCCTCGGTGGTGCTTATATGATGCCTTCCTTTTCAAGATGTGATTTTTTTCGTTCACGCTTCCAATAATCATTCTTGTGAGGAAGGACAAGGGGGATTACTAGTCCCGGTCCATACTTCAGACCAGCGGTTTCCAAACTGTAACAGGTATCAGAGTCATGGGAGAACTTGGTAAAAACACAGCCCTACCCTATTTTAAGAGCCTGAGTCTCTGGCCTCTCTCTTAGCACCCCAGGTGATTCTGATACTCAGCAACACCCAACCAGTCTAACCCAGCTCAAGACAAGTTCACTTTTCATGTACCTAGATGTCAGGGCAAAACCAAAATTACTGTGTGGGTTTCTAAATGCTTGTTCTCTCAGTTGATGGTGGAGATGAGGCAATATCCAGTGGTGTGTTAGTGAGCTGGTTGGTGACAGGTCAGGCCGTGATCAGCAATGTGCCTGCTTCCAGGGGGAAAGGCTCTCACCATGACCGATTTCAAGCTACCAACGTGACATCACTGAATGTGGAATTGAGAACAAGATGCACACAACTGACTCTTTTGAGACAGTGTAAGCTAGCTCCAGCACACAACTTCTGTGTCCCATCTCCAAAGCTGGAGATCTTTCTCCTAAAATATCCAGAGCTAGGACATGGGACAGGCCCACAAGGAAAGCAAGGAATGCATGTTCAATGAAAGCATCACTTTCAGGGGCAAAAATACCACTCCCCCATTTTACTGTGGTCTTCGAAGAACAAAAGACATGGCTTTGAAACCCAACTTTGGTTGTGTGAATCTGGAGCCTGAAACCTCCCCAGGTGTCAGATTCCTCATATCTAAACTAGGCACAGTAACACGCTCCTCCAAGAGAAACCTTAAAGGCTAAAGGATATAATGTACATTGGAGTTCCCATCGTGGCTTAGCAGTGAACAAGCCCGACTAGTATCCATGAGGATACGGATTCGATCCCTGGCTGCGCCCAGTTAAGGATCCGGCATTATCGTGAGCTGTGGTGTAGGTCACAGACGCTGCTAGGATCCCGCATTGCTGTGGCTGCGGCACAGGCTGGCAGCTACAGCTCTGATTTCATCCCTAGCCTGGGAACCTCCATATGCCACAAGTGTGGCCCTGAAAAGACCAAAAAAAAAAAGGATATAATATACATAAAATATTTAAGTTGGTACTCTCCAGCAACTAGATTAATAAATGTTTGTGCTCTCCCCTTCTTCTCCCACATGACTCATATTTTTAGGTCTAGAAAGGACCCCATAAGTCTTCCCATCTAGCTGTCTTGCTGGGGAATCAGAGACTCAAGTAGAGTAACTGCTTTGCTCAACAAACCACAGCCAGCTGACACAGATGCCCTCCTGCATCCTTGCTTCTTGACTCCAAAGTCCGGGAAATCTGTCACTCGATGAGTTTCCCCAGCCCCATTCCCATCCTCAAAGTGCTCACAAGTTGGTTTCCACGGACCAAACTGGAAGCCGAGATGCCTGCACCGCAGTGATTCTGTCGTTCTCACTGCACATGCAAAGGCATTTTGCTTAAGCAGCCTGACTCTGGGCTGGGGCTGGCCCCACAGCAAGTCAGTCACTCCTTTCTGCCACGGATGATTGAAACATTGAAGTTACAGCTTGGTCTCTGCATCCTCCTCCCTCGACAGCAGCTAAGGTGTTTTTCATTTCCTCGGCGGACTCGATTTCCCGCATGTTCTCTCAAGCTCTTCCTCTCACTCCCAGGGCTCCCCCCAGCAGACCTGCGGGCTGGGCGGTGGCAGGAGGCTGGGGCTGCTTGAACACACACCAGATAGGCCTTTGGCTGTTTATCAGCCCCAGCCCCGCTCCAGGGGCTGGAGCAGAGGGCCCCAGCCTGCTGGCAACCTGCCTGTCTCCCAGGAGGTAACTGAACCGTCCTCTCTGCCCTTCATTTACTCAGCTGAGCTGCAGCAAAGACCCTCCCTCCACACCTTAGTTTCCTCATCTCTGAAAATAGCAATAGCAGCATCTTTGTTTCACAGCATCTTTGTTTGCTTTGAACAGTAATCCCTTTACCTGTGGCTTCCTGTTCAATCCCATTACAACCCGTGAAGTAGGGGACAGCATAACTACTAAGGAGGGACCGCAGACCAGGTCTGGACCCAAGTCCAGAGTTTCTGCCCTACCTCCAGCTGGGTTTTTTCAATTAAACCATGATTACATACCTAAGAGTACGTGATTACATCTTGATTGCTGTATATACTACAGCGGCTCACTAAGCAGAGTTTAGTTTCCTTTCCTCACCACACACTTTGCCCATTTTGCCTTCCCCCACCTGCCTCTCCTCTGGTAACCACTGCTCTGGTTTCTGCATCTCTGTACTTTTTCTTGTTTGATTTGGCTTACTCATTTTTTTATTTTTTGATATTCCACATGAGTGAAATGGATAGTAATTTGTCTAACTTATTTCACTTGGCAAACCCCTCAAGATCCATCCGTGTTGTGAAAATGGCTTTTTTATTCAAAGTTGGAGGGTGGGCTGAGACAAGCCTGTGGTCCTGCTCACTGCGTAGCACCCGCCTCACTGTCCTGAACTCACCCTGGCTTTTCGCTGCCCCTCCTTCCTGTGGAAGTCACTTAGCTGCCTGAGAGCCCTGGATGTGGCTGGGCACTGGCACAGCCTGTGTGAGGTGAGCCTCACAGAACAACCAAGCAGTTAAGGGGAAGACAGTCACTCCAGACCCCATCTGAGTCCCTGGTAAGAAGATGCAACACAGATTTCCTGCTCTTTTTTGTTCCTTCACTCCTTTTGTGCACTTGTGTCCTGCCACCAAATACTATTTTGAGACACAGACTATAGATATAGATATACAGATATAGATATAATATTCCTTTCTCTCCAGTTCCTTTTGGCAGAGGGGTCAGACAGAACGTATTTATGGAACCATGGCTTTCACAGATACCTGGGCTGAACGTGGACCACAGAGAGAATTTGCTTGTCCCATGTGACTGCTTAGGAGAGTAAAGAGGAAGGCGCTTAGAATCCAGAAAGCATCTTAGGTGAAGGAATTTCCCAGCGTATGCTGAAACATTCCCAACCCCTATCCTGCCTTTTCCACCGAACAAAGCCTTCTCTGACCTCCCCAGCCGGGATGAATTTCCCCATCCTAAATGTAAACCCCAGCTCACATCATCACACTGGCCAGGCTTCTACTTGGCACTTCATCACTCTCTGAATCACTAATCTGGTCCTCTTGGTGGACTGTAAATTCTTCCAGGACTAAGGGCAGTTCTCAATCACACCACCACCACCACCATCACCTGATGCCTAATAATAATATTGACAATAATAATAATAGCAGCTTCTATTTACCAAGAGCTTACTCTGTGTCAATCAATATCTTATTTCATCTTGCATCTGCCTATTGAGGTAAGTAGTATTACTATCCCCATTTAAGTAAATTTCCAAAGGTTACATAGAATTAAGAGGAGCTAGGATTTCTCTAACTCCCAAGCTGGCATTCCCAACTTCTATGGTTTTCCTGCCTAGCACAATAGATAATTCTACTCCCACAAGATAATTCCGACCTTGCCTTCCTAAGAGTCAGCGCTGTCCCAACAGCAAGAACACACATAAGCTCATTTCACCCTGCACTCATCTCACTGATGAGGGAATTAAAGTTGGAGGGGAAGGGAGTCAACCAAGACAGCCCGGCCAACTGGTGGCACAGAGTAACGGCCAGCCCCATCATTTCCCCTGCTGCCTGCAACCTTGTGGCCTCTCGCTTTCCTAAACGGTTTCTCAGGGACAGGACTCACTCGGTACTGGAAAGCGGAAGCAGGAAGAGGGTGTGGGCACAAACGTATGTGATGCCCTGTGACCACGCTGTATAGGAAGCCAGGACATCCCAGCCTCTCGGAAGCCTTACTTTCCTGAAAAGTCATGTGTAAATCAAATGCTTCCTTTCCCGTTCCAGTGAGTTAGCCTCCAGAGGGTGAGTCAGTCTGGCTTGCGACTGGGACCCTGTGCCCTGGCTTTGTGCTGGCTGTTAGCTGACTGTATGCACACAGACTTTAGGACACATAAGATTATATATACATACACATAAAGGACACAGTCCACATACAGACAGTATATAGACAGAGACATAGAGTGTATCTAGATGTAGGTATATTTTATATATATTATATATACACATATGTAAAACTGCACAGAATTATTTCTTCATTGCAGTTTGTGTCCTCGTGTTATTTTTTAGCTCACTATTGACATTTTATACCAGAAAACTCTTTGTTGTGGAAGCTGCCGTGTACACTGTAGAATGTTTAACAGAATCCTTGGCCTGTACTCACTAAATGCCAGTAGCGTCTCCCTGACCTGCATTGTGACAACTAGAAATACTCTCAGACATTGCAAATTGTCCCCTGGAAGAAAGATGAGCGCCCGGGGTTAATAACCACTGACTGGCCCCCGTCTCCCTCAGTCCTCTGACGGAGAGAGGGATCAGGTTAAGAACCACTGACTGGCCCCTGTCTCCCTCAGTCCCTTGATGGAGAGAGGGGTGCTAACTGGTGAAGAAAGCGAACATCCAAAACTCCAGGTAGGGTTTGTACACCAAGGATGCTCTGACCTGCAATCTGAAAATGGTCTATGGTCTCCATGTGCGGCATGCTTGCTTTGTGCCCGATAGAAGGTAAGTGGTTTAGCTCACTTGTGCCTCACAAGCACTCTGTGAGGCAGCTATTTTTCCTGAATTACAGAAGAAGAAACTTGTCTGAAGTCACACAGCTAACAAGTGGCAGGGGAAAGGTCAAGCCCAGGTTTGTGCTCCTCACCACCATGTGAGTGTTTCTGTCCAGGGGGCCCAGTCCATGCCAGGTGTGTGTCGTAATCTCTTAGGTACATGGGGCAGAAATAAAGCTTGAGAACCACTGTGCTGTGCTCTGCCCCTTGTTGGCTGGTAATTCCAGAACCACCGAATATCAGGGTTGGAAGAGATCATCAGAACAATCTGTCCAAGGAGCTAGTACCCTGATAACCATACACATAAACGCGCAAGGCAACTAAATGAGTGGTCTGACGGAAAGGCCCATGGAGCTGGGGAGGAGACCTGGGCTGGGTGGGGAGAAGCCTTCCCAGGGCCTGATGAGTCGACACTGGGAGTAGAGTGAACAGGGAGACACGACTGGTGGAGAGATCCCTAAGGTGGTAGGAAGGGGCGACTCGACCCGGGCTGGCTCAGCGGAGGGATTTCCCAGACTTGGCAGATACCCCTGAAGAAAGGAAGAGAGGATACAGTGACCTAGAAGTCCTGCAGGGGCGGGGCTGAGAGTGAGGAACAGTGACTGTCATAAAAATGTCAAAACCCCATCCAGTATCACTCCCACTGTATAGAGGAAGAAACAGACTCAGAGAAGCTACTTGTTCCAGGACAGCTCAGGGATCACATGGTGGCATGAGAACTCAGATATCCTGCTTCTGCATCAGCGACAGTTCCAGGTACCGTGCCACCTCCTCCAGGTACCCTGGCATCGCCTGACCCTCCCTTCATACCAGGAGTCTCCCCGCCCTTGGGGCACCCCACTTTGCCCCTGAGAGTGGTGAAGATGCTGTTCTAAGCCCACGTGTACCCTCATGAACACTGCTCACGGGACCACACCACACGAAGTGCCTCCCCAAGGAAGGGAGTCTATGCTTGGGCTTAGGTACTGGATCTGGGACCAGGAACAAAAAGTAATTCATGACCACAGAGGCAAAAAGTATAAAATGGTAGTCCACCGCTGAGATCCCACACACAGGTGTGTTTCGTTTGGCCAAGCAATGTTTTCAAATAAAAAAAACACAGATAATATATAGAGACATAATATATGTACATACGCCTGTGTGTACACACACACACACACACACACACATAAAACCCCATGAAATTATTTTCTTTCATTGTGGTCTGTTTATGGGTCACCGTTTAGCTCACCAACGACATTCCACAGCAGATAAGTCTGTTGTGGGAGTGGCCCTGCACACGGCAGGATGTTCAGCAGCATCCTTGGCCTGTACCCATAAGAAGCCAGTAGCAGCTCCCTGCCCCACACTGTGACAACCAGAAACATTCTCAGACATTTCAAAACGTCCCCTGGAGGAAAAATGAGCCCTGCTAAGAACCACTGACTTCAAACGTTTTTGAAATGTGTTGCCACCATTTAAAAATCAGAATTCATATAAAACTCAGATTTCCAGCCCACATGACAATTACCTGAAGGTGCTGCCAACCCTGCCTCGCTATCCCCAGTGACCAGCTTACTCTGCCACCCACTCACTGCACCGAGGTGCAGCAGACCTGCAGCGCGCGTGCCTGCCCTGCCCGGCCCGGCCCTGCCAGGTCTCACAACAGCCCTTCGAAGATCTGCAGACAGTGACCTTGGAATGGCCCCGGAGTCTCCTGCCTGCAACTTCAATGCCAGTTCCTCAGCCAACCCTCTGATCTGGGCAGCGGTCTCCTCCCTGTCCTTTTGCCTGCTCCCTGACCACAATGCCTTAGGTCTGTGCCCTCTTAAACGGATGCGTTCAGAACCAGAACAATGCTCCCCAGGGGTCTGACCCAGGCGGCGGATTTAAAGAAAGTCTTCACATTACACACCATTAGTTGTCGACCTGGCAGCCAGGCAGCACGCACACCGTCAACCCAAACTCAAAGAAGCCTCACAGCAAAGCTGATTCTCTCTGTGACTCCAGCTGAACAGAATAGCCCCCCCCCCCCCCAGGGAAAACATCAAATCATTTCCTGAGACTCTACACAGACAAACCTAGAACAATGTGAGAGGAATGACAAGCATCTTGAAACGTTTTTCATTTGCAAGTACAAGCAGTGAGGAGAATCTAAGGAAAACACTAGCAAAAGCCCTTATAAAATGACGGTGACCTCACTGGCTATTTGAGGTTACTGCTGGTTCTCTGCTCCCAGAGTGAACCCCGGAAGACGCCTTTTTTTTTTTTTTTTTTTTTTTTGCCTCTGAGGTTAAAACTGCACAGGTATAAAGCAACAAAACTTATCTCGAGCACAGAAAAAGCACCGGCCTAGGAGTACACTACTCTGGAGACTCCCCTCCAGCCTGCCTCTGCCCGCAGAGCGCTCTCAGGCAGGGCAGCCAACTCGGCTGCCTCGTGGTGCAAGGAGGTCGCGGAGTCAGACCGGCCACTGCACCAGCTAGGGCAGCACATCCATGTCACCAGGCACGTGTGTGCGGTGCTTCCTACCCTTTTCTTCAGACACGGGATCCCTGGAACACAACCACTGACTTAATGCTCCCTTTAAAACTGACTTCAATTCTAGCCTTAATTTTTCACTTTATCCTCATCCTAGAACATCTGCAATATCACTGACACGTTATATTACGTGTCAGTGATGTATCAATTTCAATACATATTAAAATAAATATTCAGTAATGCAAACTTAAAGTCTTTGTCCATATACCACCTAAAGTCATCTTGTTTGCATACAACACTTTGGGGACACCATATGCTGGGCTCATGGGAGGACTTTCTTGAATTCCCTAAAACCATATACCAGATTGTACATGGAGAGAGATTTCTGTGGGATGAGATTTCAAAATACTGTATGATTCTCAAAGGTCCATCTGCTCCACAGAAAAGGTGAACCACTGCCTCCAGCTGAACCCTAAGAACCCGTCAGTTCTTGAGAAGGGACTGGGCAGAAGGATGGCAGTTTCTAAATGGTCTGCCTGGCGCTATTTTCAGCAAGTTTCCCCCATCCTCCCTTTTTTTAAAATGAGAATATAGTTGACTTGCGGTGTCAATTTCTGTTGTACAGCACGGTGACCCAGTCACACATCTACACGTCCCCTCTTTTTCTCATCATCTTCCGTCACGGTCCATCCCAAGAGACTGGACAGAGTTCCCTGTGCTGTACAGCAGGACCTCATGGATAAGCACCCTCCATTTTAAATGCCTTCTAGCTGGTTAAGCAGATACCGTTGTTCCTGGGTGGGGTGGACGGAGGAGGACTTCTCTCGGACTGAGCCTGGGAATTCAAATTTGCCAGGGCAGAGCCTAATCCTGGCTCCTTCTAAGTCCTGAGCGGGTTGGTCTTGGAGGTGCTCGAATGACAGCACCCTGCAGAAAGCAGAAGGACTCTGCTTAAACTGGTTTCATAAATACTTGGTGAAAGCTCGCAAAACCAGCCTCACACTGAGCACAGCCTCAGCAGATCACCCCTCACCCTTCAGAGGACGCAAAAGTTCAGCTCTGTGAGACTGTACAGGGAGAAGGGCAAAATCGTCAAGGCTCTCCCTGCAGCCAGGGTGCTGCCTGGTGGAACTCCCTCCTGTTTCTCCACCTGCTTGTTTTGCGGCTTTTGCCAAGCTTCCGTATGTCTGACCGGAACTGGTAAATGACTCTGACAGCCTAACCAGAGAGAGAGACCCATGGTTCTCTGAGGCCCTGGAAAGGGGAGGTACTGCTTCAAGCAGACCAAACTATTCCACAAGCAGCCTTGCTCCTCCCTGTAGTAACTGCACGGGTTGCTGCCAAAGGGGAGAAGCAGAGTCACACGTCAAGGAGCAGCTGGTGGACATGCAGTGGCTGACAGCTGCTGCTCGGAGCACATGTAAGTGCCACATACAGGGGTGGAAAAGGAAAGCCTCACAGTAGAGCTGATACTGGAATTTTAATAGCATAGGCAGATGCTATGCTGTGGTTAAACTTAGGCCTTGAGGAGTCTGGTGTCAGGTTGGTTTTGAATTTGAACACTCCCCCGTGCCTGGTGTGCCCTTGTGCAAATTTCTTAACCTCTCTTAAGCCTGAGAGTCTCTCTCCTAAGCCTCTCTTAAGCCTGAGAACCCTCGCTTACAAAACTGGGTTAAGGACTGCACATGAACATGAAATCACGAAAACCACAGCTCACTCAGCACAGAGTCTCAGAGAACGTAACCTGGGGTTCTCATCAGTATTGTCAGCAGCAGCGCAGAGAAGAAAGAGGGGCCCACATTCCCCACGGAGAGACTTGAGTGAGTGGAGCACAAAGGCGGCAGCCAGTCTGCCTGTGGCATCCGGCATATCCTGCACGATCAGCCCACCTGAGCTACTCATGGCTGAAGCTTGCCGTCCTGCCCACAGACTTCTGAAGGGCACCTGGAAGGAAAGACCAACCCGCTTCCCCTGCTCTGCAGGTTTTGCTCTGCCTGGTGACCTGCCCTGCGCCTCCTCCTCCTCTGCCTGTGCGGCCTTGGCAGCAGGACAGAATGCGGGGTCCAGCCATGGGGAGGTCCTGCATCTGAAGGCCCTGGAACCAGGCAGATCCTTCTGGTGTGGCTGCATTTCCCTTGGAGACAGCTAAACAAGGAGGCCCAACAGCCTAGCGTCAATCAACAGCAAAGAAAAGCCACAGAACTGCCAGAGGCTGGCATCGGACTTTGGCTCCTGGGCAGCCTCATTAGACCAGCACATCTCTAAGAACAAGCCTCCCTCTGCGCTGTGGGTCCTGGTGGGTTCCGTCCATGCCTTGCATGTTTACTGTCACCGATCAGACTCAGCTGCTTTATATTCTCCTCACTGCACTACACTGTATCAGGGGAATGAGGGCCTCCTGCATCAGGACCATGCTGGCCATGCAGTAAGCACTAGGTGAGTATTTGCCCCACGTCGGAAAAAAGCACGAGTATCCGCAGCCATAAACAGCTGTCAAGTGATGAGAGTTTGCCTCCATGGCTGGGGACCAGGGATGAGGGTGGTGTGGGCCAGAGAGAATTTTGTTTAGGGAAGGTTTTCCGGAGTTAGCTTTTGAGCTACACCTTAAGAGATGGAGCAAAATCCCACAAGGAAGGCTGAGCAGTAGAGCAGCCTAAACAGAAGGGACAAGTACTTAGACAGGACGAGCCTTGGGGACCTCTGAGAAAATGGGAAGAGTTTAGCTTGGCTGGAGGGCTGGAACGGTAGAGAGAGGTTCCAGGAAGCTATATTTGGAGAAGCTTCCCCAGTACTGCAGAGCGTCTCGGAGGCTTGCAAAACGGGGAGCTTGTCTCCAAAGGACAACGAAGAGCTGGAGGTGGTCTTTAAAGAAAGGAGGAATGTGATCTGACAAATTCTGTAAGAAGATGAGCACGGCAATGCCTTACAAAGAGTGGACTGGAGGTGGGAGGGAGACCTAAAACAAAGATCAAAGCCAGAAATAGAGAGCATATAAACAGGGTTTCCCGTATCACTGGATGCTGATTCAAAACAATGAGCTGGGGAAGGAAAGTGAGAGGTGAAGTTTAAGTGCTTGTGGCGTAACCAAAGGGGAGAATGCCACTGCAGCCTGAGCAGAGAACTCAGAAGGAGGAGCAGAGGGAAGGGCCGGGAGCCTGGAAAAGAGAGGAGCTCAAAGGCTGCTCTTGTCTATTACGGACTCTCCATCTGGTGAATTCTTGTGGACCTGCAAGCGGCAAAGTCCCACAGAGCCTGAAGCTCCAAACGTAGACAAGGGCTGGAGAAACAGCTGAGTTACCTCTATGAATGTCACTCATCCTTGTGGGTGACAGCTGCGCAGACCTTGGGATCAGCACAGTTTATAGAGGTGGATAAATCTGACTTCTAATCCTGGCTCTGTTTCCTCATGTATGTATGATTTGGGGCAAATCTCTTAACTCATCAGAGTCTCTATTTTTAATCTGTGAAATAGGAATACTAATAAACATATCCCATAGGACTCAAGTAAGAACTAAATAACATACACATGTAAAGTCCTGAGCATGGTGCCTGCTAGTGGCAGAATATTCCATATACATAAATAATTATCAGTATTACTTTATCATTTTTACCTAAGATAGAGGTTGCAAATACAAACGCCTCTAGGGTCCCAACTGGAAAGAGAAATGAATTAAGCCAGTTCTACACCTAAAAAGAGGAGTGACTCTCCACCATTCAGATTACTGCCGCATTGGAATATGGGGGTCTAGGATGCCAGACTTGCATTTTTTCAAAACAAGCCAGAAATCTAGACTATGGGGGTGTAAAGTTTACCATTTTAAAGTGTTGACTCTGAATTTAAATTACAAAATAATATTGTGACATCTCAGTGTATGAACCACACCCCCCCCCCCAAAAAAAAAGTGTCTGTGGGGCTGGTGCAACCTAAGAGCTGCCACTCATCAAATGTGATTTAAGACGGGCTTCCAGCCTCATGCAGAAGTCTGGGTGCCCTTTGGAAGATCGAACTGCCACTTCGGATACTGAGGCCTAATGTCTTCCACGTGTAAAAAGAAGGGCTTGCAGAGGAGAAGCTGACCCCCGCAGCCCTGCAGTTCTGAGATCTGAGTATCTGAGGAGCCTGGAACTTGATGGTGTGAGGAGATGAGCTGCCAGGGAGGCCAGGGGGAAAGCCCGTGGTTATTTACCTGCCACGGAAAAAGACAAGGAGGAGAGGTGGTGAGGCTAGCTGGAGAGGCATAGAAGCAGGGGACCTGACCTAACTAGTTAAACCTGACCTAACTAGTTAAACCACTTTCCTAAGAACCACAGCTGAACCAAACCAAGTCTGAATCTGAGTCCGTGTAAACTGTGTGTGTGTGTGTGTGTGTGTAAGCGAGCACTCGCCTACCTGAGCTGTGCAGGCAAAGAGGAGAAGAGGCCTGAGTGTGTATCTGTTTGCTTTTCTCGAGTTTGTTCCTGTGTGAACAGACCTCTAATCCCTTGTACTCAGAGAGAAGGAAATAGCACCTGTAGCTCTGTTTCTAGAAACCTCCAGAGCACCCTTCCCCCCAGGTACCCAGGGCCAGAATCTGCAGCAGGTCTCTGGGTTCTAGGACCTAGACTGGAGAATCCCACAGAGCAACCTACATATGAAAACCCTCCAGACCTTTGTGCCAAGGCAGAGCTAGGCTCTCCAGGGCCCACGGTGCAAAGATGGGGCAGGTCCAAACATGCCCAGTGGGCACCGAGAAGCTCTGCAGTGGTCTCAACAGACTGCGGTGGAGACGCTGGGGACCAGGACCGCCTGTCAGCAAGGTGCTTGGTTGGGTCAAGGTCAAGACTAAGTCTCCTTCCCTTTGCTGGGACATTTGACCTTGACCCGGGAGTACTTTCCACCTCTGGGCTGAGGTATTCTGTAGTTCTGTGACCTCTGACATCTTAGAAAAAGAGATTTGTACTCTTTTTTTATTTTCGGCCACACCCGCAGCATACAGAAGGTCTGGGGCCCGGGATCGAACCTGTGCCCCGGCAGTGACAACGCCGAGTCCTTAACCTGCTAAGCCACCAGGGATCATTAATCTGCAATCTTTTTTGCAGCATACAGAATGTCTGGGGCCCGGGATCAAACCTGTGCCCCGGCAGTGACAACGCCGAGTCCTTAACCTGCTAAGCCACCAGGGAACATTGATCTGCAATCTTTTTTTCAGCATCAAAAGTTTTTTTTTAAATGACCTCTTGGACTAAACACCAACAGATAAAATTGTTTGAATCTTAATTTTTTGGTGGCAAAGATGTTACTGTTTTTAAAATCTTAGAAGTACCTACAGGAGACTACAGAGTTCTTTGGTGCACGGAGTGAAAACCACTGATTCGGCTGGAATAGGAGGAAAGCTAGCATCGTGTTGGAAAGAGAAAGGGTGGTACAGAAAAAGGCATGGCCCTGTGTTTTGGTTTAGACTCTGTGAAGTTTTGGCTCTAGTCTCTGGAGGATTAGCACTCACAGTGTGACATCTGAGAAGTCCCTTCCTGTCTCTGTACTCAGAGTCCCTGTCCGTGGAGGTCACTTTCCTTGAGGGTCTAGGGTATGGCTGCCACTCGCTGTTTGGCACAGAAGGTTGCACGATCGCAAAACCACACAGGCACACTATGTGCAGCACAGAACGGACACAGGCCCTTTACACAACCAAATGTACATATGATAGTGAGTTCTGTAGGGTGATTACACACCAAGCAATACAAATGAAACCTGGAGGGTCTCACATGGTTCCCGGAGGCACAGAAGAGCAGCAGATGGAGCCACGGATATGTGCCCAGCCCTGCAGAGACCTGGAGGTCAGTCCTGCCTCCATCAGTGACAAGCTGTGGGGTCCTGGCTGAAATCCTTATCCTCTAGCTTTCCTCATCTGCAAAAGGGGAACAGCATGGTGCCTCCCTGGCAGGGTTGCTAGGCTGGTCAGAATGAAGCCACACAGCAGGGAAAGCTCAGACTGTGCCCAGACCTGGGTTCAGATCCTATCTCTTCTGCGAAGTAATTTCTTGTCTGTCAAACTGGGATGATGATTAAATCAGACGGGTCCGTAATACGCTGTAGTCAGCACTGTACTTGGAATACAAAAAACACCCAGGGAAAAAAGTGATATGACCAAGGATAAGGGAAGTTTGGAGGAGAGAGTACCAGCAGGGGAGGCTCGGTGGACGGTGCACCCCAGCCATGCTCCACCTCCTGGGTGACTTCCAGAAGGGCTTTTCCTTCTTGGCTACCATATCGCCATCTGTACAAGGAGGATGCTGCACTCCACACTCAGATTCCAATATTCCCTGAGTTTATGGTGGACTCTCAGCTCCTGATTACAGAACCAGAGGGGTCTGGGGAGTCCGTGTGCAGGGTCCCCACCAAATGCTTGCAGGGTCAGTTGTACATCTGGCATACGTAAATGAGCCGTCTTTAATTGTGTTTTTAATACAATCACAAAACTGACCGATTAAAAAAAACAAAGGAGGAGTTCCCGTCGTGGTGCAGTGGTTAACGAATCCGATTAGGAACCATGAGGTTGTAGGTTTGATCCCTGGCCTTGCTCAGTGGGTTAAGGATCCGGCGTTGCCGTGAGCTGTGGTGTAGGTCGCAGATGCAGCTCAGATCCTGCGTTGCTGTGGCTGCGGCGTAGGCCAGCAGTTACAGCTCCAATTAGACCCCTAGCCTGGGAACGTCCACATGCCGCGGGTGCAGCCCTAAAAATGACAAAAAGGCAACAAAAAAAAAACCCACAAATGAATATTTTTCCTATTCACCAGGAAATCTTCTCAGTGCCACTTCTCTTGAATCACTGACACAGCCTCAAATCCAAAGAGAATGGAGAGAAAGGTGGGTAAATGGGGGACCTCAAGCCCCACAAAAAAGTGGCATCCATTATGCAGCAACAGTTGACTGTTGCCAAACAGAACGAAGGCTCAGTGCTACTATGGCTTCTAGGTTTTCAGTATTTTGCTTGTGTGTGTGCACGCGCACGTTTGCATGTGCATGTGTGTGAAATTCTTCTGATCAGTAAGGTTGGCAAACAATTCCAAATCTTTTAAACTAAATACTTCTGCAATTCATAGATTGTGCTTCTGGATTACATTTGCAATTTCACGTGCAACCAGTTCCTAAAACGTATCATCAGGTGCTGTCTACTCCAATCCAGTGCTCCAGGCCTCCAGTCTCCCAACAGAACATGAGCACATGACCCCACAGACTGCATGCTCATCACATTAGGTAGAACCCAGGATGGGTAACTGACCCAAAGGCAGGTCTCCACGGCTGTTGTTTTCAAACTTTAGGATCCACAGAATTCACTTGGGAATAAAGCAGCTGAGGAGTTTGGGTACATGAACCCCTCAGACGCCACCCCCAGACATTCTGATTCAGCAGGTCAGGGTGGGCCTCAGGAGTCTGACCACATGGTCCATAAGCCTCCCTTTGGAAAAATGACCTCAGATCTAGCCCAAGGTCAGTAAAACAGATGACTGCAGACGTAAGTCCTGGACGACATGGGCACCTGGCACTGGAGGGTGATGAGCCTAGCCGACTGCTGTAACTGAAGGAACACAGACTGCGGACGGCTATCTACCTGCTCCAGGGAGCATGGACAGTGACCCCCTCATATTACTCATTTACCAGGAGTTTATTTTAAGAATTCACAGAGAAGAAAGGAAGATAAGAAACCATCTGAGCTGCAAAGCCAAACCACACGAAGGTGAGAATACTGTTCAGCTTCTAGACTCTCACTCTTAGTGACTGGATTATCTCATCTCTCTATACGCAGTTGGCATCTGTCGCTGCTTCCTCTGAGTAGGAGCACTGGTCTATGCCTGACTCCTACCTTACTGCTCTCTAAGAAATAAGGCCTGATTCGGAGTTCCCTTCGTGGCTCAGTGGTTAACGAATCCGACTAAGAACCATAAGGTTGCGGGTTCGATCCCTGGCCTCGCTCAGTGGGTTAAGGATCCGGCGTTGCTGTGAGCTGTGGTGTAGGTTGCAGACGCGGCTCGGATCCCGCGTTGCTGTGGCTGTGGAGAAGGCCGGCAGCTACAGCTCCTGTTAGACCCCTAGCCTGGGAACCTCCATATGCCGCGGGTGCGGTTCTAGATAAAAGCAAAAAGACAAAAACAAAACAAAACAGAAATAAGGCCTGATTTGGTTCATTCAGTCCCCAGACAACGCATAACACACTCCTACCGTACACAGCTGGCATGTCTTTGGGTCAAACTGCCATTCTGTATTGTCACCAGTTGTCAGGGCACCAAGGTCAGGTGATGCCAATTTTTTTTTTTTTGGTCTTTTTTCCTTTTTTAGGGCCACACCTGTGGCATATGAAGGCTCCCAGGATAGGGGTCTAACAGAAGCTGTAGCTGCTGGCCTATACCACAGCCACAGGAACGCAGGATCCGAGCCCATCTGCAACCTATACCACAGCTCTCGGCAACGCTGGATCCTTAACCCACTGCGCGAGGCCAGGGATCGAACCCACAACCTCATCATTCCTAGTCGGATTCGTCAACCACTGAGCCGCAACAGGAACTCCCCAGGTGATGCTAATTGTGCTATGTGTCGGGAGCCTCTCAGAGGAAGGGGAGGGGACAGTAGGCACCTTACCCGGACCACCTGCTGTGACAATGGTGGTAAGGAGAGTAACCAAAATGGCCAGACACAGAGGCTCTAGGAGTCTGGAAGGACACATACATGATCCAACAGGAGCACTCTGCCCTGGTGGGCGCTGGATGCTCTACATGAAGAGCAAACAGACTAGCCTGCTGGGTGAGCGTATAAGCCCTGGAATCACACTGCCTGGGTTCTTATTCCAGCACCACTGTGTGATCCTGGGTACGTTACTCAATCTCTCTGAATCTGAACTTCCCAGTCCTTCAATAAGAATGATTTTAACAATACATCACAAAGGAGGAGGTATTATTGTGAAGGTTAAACCCTCGGTATATAGCCTTTAGCACAAAGCCTGGCATAGAGCAAAAGATACCATTTAGTTTAAAGGGGAAAAAATAAACCTTACTGAGAGTTTCTCTTCTCAGAAAACATCCTCAGGGAAGAACAGAACAATACTGCAAGAGGAAACCCAAGTTCTGGGGAAGTACGAGCTGGAATTGCTATCCTTCAAGTATAGGAAACAGGAGTGGATCACAGGGCACATGTGGCATGTTGGGGGTGGAAGGGAGAGACAGTGCCTCAGCAGAAGACTTGAGTCTGAGTCCACATGCTGCCAGCTTCGAACCTAACCCTGCGACCAGCCACGGGCAAGTCCTTCCTGGGCTTGGGCTTGACTTTCTCCACTTCTAAAATGAGGGGGCTCTGACCTCAAAGGGCCCTTCACACTCTAAGACCCCGGAATCTCATGAGGACCAAGAATAGAAGAAGAAAAACCAAAGACTTAGTCAAGTTAACTCCAGATTCTAGCATAGCTGTTTTTAATGGGAAATTTACCTTGAAAGGTAACAACTTGAGACTGATACAATAACAGCCAGAGTTGCAGGGTTAAGATTTAATTGGAACCTAAGAACTGTCTTGGAGAACATGGAGGAGGACATCACCTGGAAACAGGACTGAACTGGTCCTGGGCCATCCCGGGTGGAAGGCAGCCGCCCCACCCCCTTCACAGGGACCAGTCTGGAGGACTCACTCCCGACGCAGCTCCAGGCAAAGGCTCTCCCTTCATTAAGAGCGCTACTCAAACACCCGCTTCCTCCTCAGTGTCTCCTCCTAACCACCCTAATCCTGCTCCCGGATCTAAGCCTACCTCTAACTACTCAGTCGAAACCCAATTCTGTCTCTCTCAAGGCACTAACCTACACTGTGCTTCACACACAGCCTGCTATCACGTTATCCATCACCTGCCTTCTTCACAGAGCCACCTCCACTACGGCACAGAGTGTGCTTGCTTCTCTCACTGCTGAACCCCCAGCTCTCAAAACAGGGCCTTGAACATAGTCTCAATAAATACATGGGGACAGAAAAGAAGGAGGAGGGGGAAGAGGAGAGGAGAAGTCATCCTATAACAGGACCTCCTCTGTCGTCCTGGTGACTAGCAACCAACCGTCCTATTCCTGCAGTTTCTCTCCACAGAGCCCCAGGTAGGGGGCAGCGGGCGCTGCTCCGAGGCAGGGAGGCTGCAGCGGGAGGCAGACCTGAGCACAGGCACCACACCTGGAGCAGACCCTGACCAGGGAAGGCTCTCCCCTTGGATTGTCGGGGCTGTTTGCTGGCCTTGCATGGGGCTTTGAAGGCTTGGACATTCAGGAACTGTCCTGAAATTTCCCCTCTTCCGCATCCAGGAGGCCTGTAACTTTCAGGAACTTGATTGTCTAGGGAACTTTCAGGAACTTGATTGTCTAAACAAAAGAACAAAGGCAAACTCGACGCACTAGAAGGAAAGCATCTCAGAGCGAAGGGAATATGAAACCTGCTTAGAACTGAACCACCACCCAGAGTGGCCTAACCCCCGGGCTGGGCCAGGGTATGGGTGGAGGGGGTCCAGATAAACCAACGAGGTTCCATCTGGGTTCTCGGTCCGGTTCACAAGAATTTCATAAAAGGGGCACATGTCTCCAGAGCCTGGGCTTCTCCTTGCAAAGCAACCCCGACAGCCAGCTGGCCTCACTCTGCTCTGAGGGAGCTGAAGGGAGATCCCAGGCAGGCTTGCTTCGTGTATCCAGTACGGTAATGCTGTGAAGCAAGCCTCAGGGGCCTGGGAGCCAGCACGATGTTTCTACTCAAGGGGCCGGGGCCGGATGACTTCTGGCAAATTCCCCCTCCTGTGCAGTTCGCAGTTTCTACCACAGACAGACATCTGTGCTACATCTGGGCACCTTTGCTCTGCTCCTTCAAACCTGTCAGGAGTCTCGAGTCTTCGGGACAGGCTTCTGGCCTGCTCTCTACCCCACCGCTGCACAGCTTTTACTACGGGCAGATGAACCGTTTCTGGCTGGTTGGGGAATTGCCTCTCCAGAACCCCCATGAGCCGTAGCCATGGACACCAAGAGTGAGGAGGGCTTCACCGCTGCCAGAACCCCATGCACTTTTCCTCCTTGACACCAGTCCAACAGGCTTGTTCCTCTGTTTAGAACCAGTGGCACCATTGCCGGCTTTGCCAAGTTCCCCACCACAGCACGTGCCCAAGGGGAAAAAGCTACCAAGAGGGCCTGAGTCCTTGGCTTCGGGTGAAAGGGTGAGCACATGACTATGGGGCTTCAAGGGACTCCTCTGCTAAGTTGCATCAGCTCCCAGACTCAGGAAATAGGGATTAGAACCCTGACTGGCCAACTCAGGGCTTTCATGAGAATCCGGTAGAAGAGCACATTTGGAGGAAGCCTTTGAATTGCTACGTGGACCCCTGCCACTGCTCTGACCTCTGGTCCCTCTGCGGTGCTGTCCCCGCACTGTGCCTGTGCTTACAGCCTCTCCAGCAATAACAGACCAGTCTGAGCGTGCGCTCTGGAGTCAGACTGCCTGGACTTTGGTACCGGCTCTCCTGCTGATCAGCTGTGCGATGTTTGGCAAGTTAACTCATCTCTCTGATCTTCAATTCCTCACCTGAAATTAAGGATAAAACAAAACCTACCTAAAGGACTGCTGTGAGATAATATATACGAAAGCATGATGCAGCAACTAAGATATGTTAGTTCCTGCTGCTGTTAGTATTCTTTCTTTCCTTTTCTTTTTCTTCCTTTCTTTTGGTCTCTTTTTGCCTTTTCAGGGCCGTGCTTGCGGCATATGGAGGTTCCCAGGCTAGGGATCTAATCAGAGCTGTAGCCACTGGCCTAGGCCACAGCCACAGCAACGGAGGATCCAAGCCACGCTGCAACCTACACCACAACTCACGGCAAAACCGGATCCTTAACCCACTGAGTGATGCCAGGGATCGAACCCTCAACCTCATGATTCCAGTGGGGTTCATTAACCACTGAGCCACGACGGGAACTACTATTTTTTCTTTAAAGACCCCCTTCCCCCCACCTACTGGTGACAGCTCAGCCACCACTGATAAGATCAGGGTAGGACACATCTAATGAAAGTAATGAACTAAGCATCCTGAACAGTCAGTTCACAAGGTGAGGTCCACAGACCCTGGGGAGTCCTCCAGGTTCTTTCAAGGGATCCGCAAGGCCACAACAACTCTAAAGATGCTACTACTTTGCCATTTTCACTTCGGCAATATTTACACCAAAAGTGCAACAGCAACGGCAGGTAAAAGTGCCGGTGCCTCAGCATGAATGGAAACAGCGAAGCCCACTGTCCCTGTGTTCTGTGCGGCTCCACACAAGAAGAAAAGGCTGTCTCACTGAACACTGTGTTTTATTAATAAACGTTAAGCTTCCTAAGTCTTGACCCTCGAGTGTATTTCTTAGTAATATTCTGTGTGGCAAAATCAAGATAGGCATAAAGTTCCTCTGCTGGACACTGAAATATAACACTTGTCTGAAGGAAAAGCACTCACATCGATATTTGGTTTGCAATATGAATTAGCTGCTTTGGTCATTAAAAAGAATGTTTTACTTAAAAGAAGGACTGGAGTTCTTGTCGTGGCTCAGCGGAAACGAATCCGACTAGGAACCATGAGGTTGTGGGTTCAATCCTTGGCCTCACTCAGTGGATTAAGGATCCGGCGTTGCCATGAGCTGTGGTGCAGGTTGCAGATGCGGCTCGGGTCCCGCGTTGCTGTGGCTGTGGCATAGGTCGGCAGCTACAGCTCCTGTTAGACCCCTAGCCTGGGAACCTCCATATGCCACGGATGCGGCCCTAGAATGACAAAAAGTCAAAAAAAAAAAAGAAGGACCGCCTAACAAACTTTAACAAACTTTGTAATTCAGTTGTATTTGGAAGACATCTTCTCAAAAATGAATGAAGTGAGCCTGTCACTTCAAGGAAAATCACTACCAATATTTGTTGCCAATGATAAAATTCAAGCTTTCAAGTGAACTTTGGAAGACTAGTATCTGCTGCCATGAGCTTGTCAACGTCCTATACTTAAAGATTTTTCTAATTAGACTGAAGTTTTATTAACGAATGTGATTTTCATATTATAGAATGAAATGAGTTAACATCTGGAAGCTCGGCCTAACTCAGTGAACTAGTATTTTCCGAATAACCAATGCATGATGCTACAAAATCATGCATGGATAAAAGATCCACTTATAGGGTAAACTGTGCCAATGGATTATAGTAAAATATGAAAGTTCACTGAAATGGCTCCCTATTCCACACCGCAACTAACGTTTCAGAAACTACCCGGCAAGTTTTGATGTAATAGCAAAGAATGTCCACAATTATCTAAGAAGGCCACTAAAATGTGTTCGTTTTCCAACTATGCCTCTGAGTGAGGCCAGACTTGGGCCTCAACAAAACAGCACGTTGTAAAATACTAAATGTGGAATCAGATATAAGATCAGGTTATCTTCTATGAAGGCAGATGTTAAAAAGATATACAAAGATATAAAACAATGCCATTTTCTCAATATTATTGTTTTTGAAAATTTTTCACAAAGATATATTATGTCAACATATACTGGATTTGGCCTTATTTCTGTTACTTACAAATGAATAAATGTTTTTAAAATGTGTACGTTTTAATTACTTACATAGTAAATATCAGAAGATAAAAATATTCATAAATAGAATCAATCTGTGGTGCTCAATAATTTATTAAGAGAGTTAAAATGATCTAGAACCAAGAAGTTTTAGAATCACTGCTATCAATGTTTGAGAGGGAGGTAGCAAAAGAGAACAGTGAAGTTGCATGTACCAAGCACAGGAAGTGACTGTCCCATTGTGCTGTTCATCATCACACACCAGGAACACTCGGAAATGCTCTGTCCAACTCTGAGGAAAGCTGACAAACTGAATACTACCCAGAAAAGGTAACGGGTCTACAGAGGAGGATGAAAACTGTGTCCCCAGAGGAATGAGAGAAATAATTAGATAACTTTATCCTGCAGAAAAGTAAAAAAAATAAAAACTGATGTCATGGAATCAGAGTAGCTTCCTCGAATCTCTGAAAGATAGTCAGATAAAATCTTAATCAATGAGATGTAAAAGAATGGCTCCAAATATGTATTTTGCTACAATATTTTTTGCTCAGTTTTGTTTTCTCCTCTCTCATTTTCTAATTATTCTTTCTATACTAAACATTGTTTCTGGTCTCATCCCCTTCTCTTTTCCTAGCCTTCCTTCTTTCTGTCACTGTCTCCTCTTTCTCTCCCTCCCTTCTTTTAATTATTCTTTTCCCTTATTTACCTTCATCGTATAACGTATATGTTTTTGCCATTTTTTCAAAGAATTTGACCTTCCCTTCTTCAAAAAGGCGAGTGTGAGAAGTATAAGAGAAAGCGGAAAGGGAGAAGGGGGAGTGGAAAGAGAAAAGAGAGGGGGAGGAAGAGAAAGAATAATACAAATAATAACCTGCCTTTATTCTGCCCACTCCCCACACCTAGAATGGAGAGCAGGAAGGGTGAGTAAGGCTGATCGCTGGGCTCTGGGTATTGTTGATCTCAAAGCCATCAGGAGAAGGAAAAAGTCACTATATAGTAAGTGTGCACGTTGTGTAGGCCATTTTCAAAAAAGGAAACAGAATGGAGAGTTCTAGAACACCTTCAAAAGAAGACTTACAACAAGATTCCTCTTCTAGAAAAGGAACTTAAAGACAGAGGGTAAGAAAGACAAAATTATGCAGAAAAATATTTTTCACAATATTTTGTAAGATAAAAAACTGAAATATCCCAAATGTACAGTAAGAGTTAAACCACTTCTCAGAATAACGACTCTTCACTGATTACTGAAATATCCTAAATGTACAGCAACCGAAGAAGAACTGAAATATCCCAAATGTACTATCTTAAGTGAAGAGCTAAATCTGGGACATTTACGCAAGAGTATATTAAGTCACCAAGATAACGTTAAAAAAATCTTATCTAAATATAATCAACAGATTAAGTTATATTTAACAATTTATTCAATGTATTTCTGTTGAGCTGCTACCTTCACTACAGCAGATACTGGGCATTCAGTGGTGGGCATAGCCCTGACGTTATACAGCTTAAATGCAAATAAACAATACAGAGTTTAAATTCTTAATTATACAATGAAGTAAATGCCATTTAATCCCTATTTCAATAAAGAAACATGCAAATCTAAAAAACAGCTCCTGTTATTGCACCCGTTGTACAGATAAAAAAAAAATAAGGCTTGCTAGAAGCTAGTAGCTGGAAGAGCTGGAATTCAGATGCCAGCGGCCCAACCGCAAAGCCCAGCCTGGAAATAAACTGCAAGGGAGGGGAGGGAACTATCAGGAGAGCCATCCCAGAGTCCCGCAGAAAGAGGACCTAGCCCAGAAAGTTTTTCTGGAAGAAGCAAACACTCCCCGAGACCTCGGCAACGGGCTGCAGTGATCTAAGAGGAGGCCTCCCGAGGAGCGCCTGGACACACGCTCTGCCCCCTCCGCGGGCGGGAGGTCTGTGGGTGGCCCCGACAGCGGCTGCGGGGAGGCGGAAATGAGGGCTGACGGTGACCACGGCCCCAACGCTACACGGCCCGCAGAGCTCAGGGGTTCGCTTCGAGGATTTTTTTTTTTTTTTGGGTCATTTTAGGGACGCACCTGCAGCATATGGAGGGTCCCAGGCTAGGGGTCGAATCACAGCTCACGGCAACGCAGGATCCTTAACACACTGAGCAAGGCCAGGGATCGAACCCGCGTCCTCATGGTTGGCTAGTCGGGTTGGTTACTGCTGAGCCACAACAGGGACGCCTCAGTCAAGAAACCTAAATTTACCCTAAACACTCTTGAAAGTATTTTAAGCAGAAAAGCACGCGCATCAGTTTTCCATTTACAAAATATAACTGTGGCAACTCAGTGAAGGGTAATTAGAATGAGTGAAGAACAAAGTCCCCACAGGCAAAGCCCATTAACGATTCCCGGGAAATGAAGATAGAACCTGGGTAGTAAAATAAAGTCTAACCTTTTTTCCCTTTGTGCTTAGTGTAGTTTCACTGGCTCGTAAGGTGCTGCACTCGGACGCTCACACGCGGCACCTCAGACCCGGGATCCTCGTGCGAAGCCGCCGTGGCCGGAGGACCGCTCGGCGGGGCGGGCGGCACCTCACACCACGACGGCGGTGGGGGCGCCGAGGGCGGAGACGCTGCGCACACGCCCATGCGCAGAGGCCCGGGCACGCTGCCACTCAAGATGGCGGCCGTGTGCCGGGCGCAAAGACGCTGCCTCAGTGCAGGCGGAGCGTCAGCGGCACAGCTGTGCCCACTTGTGAAAACTACTAGAAGCCCCTAAAGCAGCCCCGCCTACCGCCTTTAGGGAGGGGAGGGCGCTTGCAATGGAGCAGGGGTCTCCCACCTCTCCATTCTTTGATCAAAGACTAAAGCTTTCCTTTGCCTCTAAGAAAAAAAAAAGAATAAAGGCGTAGGGGCCGGTCAGGAAACCACAGCAGTCAGTCAGTACACAGACAATAATGCTAAGACCCAGAAGAGAAGAAACAAGGAACAAGGAGAGAGAAAAGATGTCTGCTCCCAGAATAAGGCTGAAAGGAAAATCGACATGTGAGTGGGAGAGGTGAGCGAGAGGCAGAAATGGGATGCTAGGATGGCTGTCAAGGATAAGGAGATCGACCGGTCTGCAGAAGGAGGTGCCACTGCTGATGGAGGCAACGGGGGAGGCGGGACCTCATTTTGTGGGAGAAGGTGATCGGTTCACTGTAGGACGCGCTGATATTTAGGGGACAATGCTCATTGAGAAGGTTGAGTCTGAAGCTCAGCAGGAAGAGCTGGGCTAGAGTTCTATGTATCTGATGACTGGGCCTTGGGGATGGATGAGAAAAGCTTGTGGTGACAGGACAAGGAGGCTTAGGAGGGGACCTGAGAACACCAACATGTGAGGAGTGGGCAAAGAGTAAGACAAACAATACAGGTGACTGGAGAACGAGTAGCAGCCGAAAGGCAGTAAGGAAAAGTCCTACAGAGGCAAAGGGTGGTGTCCTGGAATCCTGCAAGGAGGATAATTCCAGAAGGGAGAAGTAGCCCCCACACAAGGCCACGTTATCCGGATTACAGGAACTAGGAAGTTGTCAGTCACCTTTGGGAAGCCAACTGCAGTGGCAAGGTGGGGGCAGAAGCTAAACTGTGGTAGCCCGTCAGCGGGTGAGTAAGAGAAGTGGAGATGGCACGTGGAGACACAGGGCTACAAGGCCAGGAGAGAGGCGGAGCGGTAGCTGATGGAGAACCGGGCTGGGAATGGTACCTTCCCACTTCACAGTCATCGTGATTAGAACAGATGAGTTAGACCAAATGCATGAGAACTGATAAGCAATGCTACTACTAGCTGGGAAGCACTGAACTTCTAAGCCATTTGATTTCTCCAAGAAGAAAATGCCAGAAATAAAGATTATGGAGAATATCGTAACATTTGATTTCAACACTGAGGAGGCTACGACTGACCTTCTGATTCTATACTAATGATAAAAATTATTTTTAATATAATACGATCAGTTAACATTTGCCAATCACTGATTATGTGCTGTGCATTGCTTTAAAGACTTGACACACGTAAGTAATTTAATCCTCAGAGCTCCGTAAGGCATCGTCCCCACTCTGCAGAAGCAGAGACTGAGATGCAGAGAGCTCAAGCACAGTTGTCCGCGTATTCACACAACAGTAAGTGCTGGATCAAGATTCTTGAGGGGTGTTTCTCCCCGACTTGTCCAAAATAAATTGAAAGAGTCGAGGGCAGGAAAGGTGAAGTAATTCTGAGGTTGTCAGTACACTTCCATTCCAGAAAAGGCCTGGCATCAAAGGAGAACAAACTGGTCTTTAGACACTTTCGGTTCCTTTTTCCTAGTGGCTCAGAAGTAGACAGCAGTTTTTCCTGAGCCAACTGCTTTAGCCCCTGCCGGCACTAACCACATAATTATGAGCGCTGAAATGCCAGGTGTCTGATGGCTGGAGCGTGTAGATCCCAGAGGACTGAACTGAAGATCCCAGAAGACTTCTGAGGAGCAGAAAGCACAAGGTCTTTCTGAGAAACAGTCCTCTCGATTGGATGCCACGGCTACACGCCTCTGCACGCCCCTTACCTCACTTCATCTCCACAGCACGTCTGAGGTTGACAGGAACGGGCTGTGACCTCTGGACCTTGGTACATCCTGTCCCCTCTTCTTGAAACATTCTTTCTTCTCTCCCCTTTTCTTATCCAGCTGCTTGGCCATCTGGCTCATCATTTCCTGTGCCTTGATCTGAGTTAATAATCGTCTTTGTTTGGTTCTGGACTAAATGAGATTACGATCAGTGTCTTTCCTTGAAGGGAAGAAATGTCGTATCAGCCCATCTTTGGCTGCTGGGTCACACCAGAAATACTAAAGGGTAAGTGAAATTCAAGCTACTTAGAACTTTGGGAGGCCTGTGTCAGTCAGAGTTCAGTTGCAGGCAGATTCATCATGGATGTGATGGAATAAGTTACTATAAAAATTAGACCTTACACAACTGTGGGTGCGGCTGAGGAAGTGAAAGTCTTGAAAGCCCATCTGAAGAATTAGATAAGGAGTCATGGCAAATCTGAAAACTCAAGCACGTCCAGCTACCACAGGAGGCTCACAAAGGGGTAACGCCTGTGATCTCCCAGAGGTCACGACCTCTGGGGGTTCCAAGAGGAGGTGGAACTACTGGTTGCCGAGAGGAATTGCTGGATGAACTGAAACCTTCTAAGGACCTCCGCACCGGTCACCAGGTCTGAACACGGCGACCTTCAGAGAGCATTAACGGCTGCTGACTCACATTTGCCTTGCAAAGCTTGTACAAGTTCCTCTTTTTGCACAACTCTGGCCTGGGACCATAAAGGGAAGCATATGTGGTTCCCAACTAAACTAAGCTGACACAACCAAATTCAGCACACACGCCTGAAGAGTAAAAGGCAGACCAAAGGAAGGGTCTCTAACACCGGAGCGCTTGTCACAGCAGAGTCGCCCTTGACTTCCCTTCTCTACCCCATGTGCCCAATTTGCCATCAGATTCTACGGTTTTATATCCGCAACGACACACTCATTTCTCCCTCCTTCTCCATCACTGTGGCCATCACCCTAGTTCTGACTCTGCTTACTTTCGTCTTAAAGATTGAACGCCCTTCACGTCCCCCTCAGCCTGCTCTCCGGCCTGAGCACCCTTTGCACTTGACACTGCTCATGCCCAGAGCTCCTCCCCTCTTTTCTACTTCGCATCTCTGTTTAAATATCACTTACTTCTGAATTTTGCGGTCTCTCAGTTACTTCTCTGTTCTAGCACATGTTACACTGTATGTATTATTACTGCTTTTTAACTTTCTTATTTTGGCCGCTCCATGGCATATGGAGTTCCCAGACGGGGGATCAGATTCAGTTCCCAGTTGTGACCTATGCCGAAGCTGGAGACTGAAGCTGCCGCCGATCCTGTTGCACTGCAGTGGGAACTCCACACTTTGTGTGTTACTTACTTAACTATCTACCTTACTCTGCATCCTCAACAACTGATGCCTGGCAGTTAGGGGCTCAATAATGTTAGATTATTGAAAGAATGAATGATAAAAGAGTGAATGAATGAATGAATGATAAGTCGCTCCATTTCCAGTGTGTCTTCTCTTCAATATCTTTTATATTCTGCACTGACATTATCTTTCTGGACAAGTCTCCAGTGACTTGTCATTGCCAATGGAATAAAATTCAAAGCCTTACCTGTGCATTTAAGAACCGACATACGTGATCTCAGCCTATCTTTTTTAAATACCTCGCTGCATCCCTCTACGTGTTTCGTCTGCAAACCAAACTGATCTACATATTATTCCCTGAAAGAGTAATTATTTGTAATAATTAGAAAATAGCTTTTATTGGGAGTTCCCATTGTGGCCCAGCAGGTCATGAACCTGGCTAGTATCCAAGAGGATTCGGGTTCAGTCCTCGCTCAGTGGGTTAAGGATCCGGCGTTGCTGTGAGCTGTGGTGGAGGTCACAGATGCGGCTTGGATCCCACACTGCTGTGGCTGTGGTGTAAGCCAGCAGCTGCAGCTCCAATTCGACCCCTACCCTGAGAACTTCCATACACTGCAGGTGTAGCCCTAAAACAGACAAATAAAAAAAACAGCTTTTATTTATTGAGCATATACTACCTACTAGGCACTGTGATAAACTTTTTTATCTACTGTATCTTCCTGGATTATCACAATGATCACGTCACAATAGCAATCACAGTAAGAGATGAGAACACTAAAGTTCAGAAAGGGGAGTTCCCACTGTAGCTCATTGGGTTAAAAACCCAACATAGTCTCCATAAGGATGAGGGTTTGAGCCCTGGCCTTGCTCAGTGGGTTAAGGATCTGGCGTTGCTGCAAGCTAAGCATAGTTCCCAGATTTAGCTGGGATCGGCGTTGCTGTGACTATGGTGTAGGCCAGCAGCTGCAGCTCCAGTGTCTTGACCCCTAGCCTGGGAACCTCCAGATGCTGCAGGTATGGCTATAAAAAGAGAAAAATAAATAAAGTTCACTTGTTCAAGGTCCCAGAGCTAGTAATGATGAAACCAGTATTTAAGCTCACGCATTATCTTACTCCAAAGTCAAGGCTGTAACCACTCCTTCACACCATATCTCCCTATAAGTCACTGTCACTAACCATTTGTTTAATCATGCCCCTAAACGATGTCAGAATCACCATCACTGAAGCGGGAACAGCCCCTAGTTACCTTCCCGTGTGAGGGAGACAGTTCCCGGGAAGTGGTGAACCAGGGCTCTGGTCTGCTGTCCGCTGTTCTCTACTGCGAGAGCTGTCTCTTTCCCTGACCAGAAATCGGTCCTAGGCCGCGGTCTGAGAAGCAAGTCCTCCCCGCGGGAAGGCAGGAAGAACACCAAGCATTGCCTTTGCTCGTCCTGCGCCCTCTGCCTAGTGAAATTCAACTGCACTCTGCTGGTCCTCGGGCCATCTGTTTCCTGTTTTCTAAGAATATATAGAAGAGTGAGTCAGAGAGATAGCGTGCCTGCCTTCCAGGAGCTTCAAAATAAATGGTGACAATACTAATATAATAGGAACAGTGAGACCGGTAGACAAAGGTTTCATGAAAACAAGCGTTCAGGACTTTCCATTCACACAAGCAGTGGAGCCAGTGAGTCCTGAGTGCTGCGTGTTAATACTGGGTGGAAAGTTGTCGCCTTCCTGGAGGAGATGCAATGAATTTTCTCATTCAACCATTTTTTTTTTTCCAAAATATACTTATTACATACCTACTGTGAGCCAGGAATTGTACGAGAGTTTAAAACAAAGGGGCTTGACCTAGAACAGTACTGGAAGAGGCATTTTATGCAGAGGTCTGAAGCCAGGAGACTGGACAAAGCCAAGGAAGGCTCTGCAGTAGCCCTGAGGGGCACGAGGACTGGGCCCTCTTGGAGGAACTGCAAGGCCACAGTTCACGGACAGCCATCACCACGAAATGAAATAACAGACTGGTTAGCAAGTACCAAATCACGGGAGGCCCTTTAGTTGACTTTTTGAATCTTTATAGTTAGGATGTGGCAAGTAAAACCCTGACCCCCAAGTTCTTTGATCTTCTTCCCAGTGAGAGGAGCTCCAGGTACTCACCTTTATCTGGGCTCTGCATTGCTGTGCCAGATTCCGGGCTCAGGTCTTAAGAAACGGCGACCTCTACCTCCTGTCTTTCAGGACACATTTGGAACCCAACCACCACGCTGTAAAGAAGCCCAGACAGAGCGTGTAGAGAGGCCCCGTGGACAGACACCGCGCGCCCTGACTCTGGGCCCCAGCTGAGCATGCAGGCAACAGCCGGCACTACCTTGCCAGCCCTGTAAGTGAGCCTTCTGGGAAATGAGCGCTCCATCCCTTAGTCAAACCACTTCACATAACGCCGCGGGGAAGAGATGGGCCTCTCTTGCTGAGCCCTGCCCAATTGTAAGTTTTTTTCTGTTTGTTTGGCTTTGGACTTTTTTCTGGCTGCACCCGCGGCATATGGAGGGTCCCAGGCTGGGGGTCCAATCAGAGCTGTTGCTGCCGGTCTACGCCACAGCCACAGCAACACCAGATCCGAGCCGCGGCTGCGACCTACACCACAGCTCCCGGCAACGCTGGATCCTTAACCCACGGAGCGAGGCCAGGGATCGAACCCGCAACCTCATGGTTCCTGGTCGGATTCATTTTTGCTGCGCCATGACAGGAACTCCAACTGTAAGTTTTTGATGTAAGAAATGATTGCTATTGCTTTCAAAACAGTGAAGTTTGGAGGGCTTTCACACGTAATAAAAGATATGGGGAATGGGCAATGGGAAACCACTGAAGAACTTTGAGTATTAAGAATTTTGCTTCTAATTATTTTCTATTCTATTTGGTGGTGAATATCACAGTTATTTGCATCACAGAATTGCTCTGAGAACTGAACGAGTAGTGAAAATAAAGTGCTCTGAACAGCGCTGGGTTTAACTTTCATTAAGCATTAGTTACTGCTACTGTTGCTAATTTTTTTTTGAGTTTAGAGAAAAGAAACAGGATGTAAGAAAACTATCAAAAGGATGAGTTAATGTTCATTAAACAGACAGATTGGGAAGCTATTTAGGATGAACAGCTTAAAAACCATGCAGGAGAAATTTGGGGGGCTCTAAATCAGGATACTGATCAGGCTCTGGGGGTAGTGACAGGAGCAAGAGGGGTGACTGGGATGCTGGATATCTCTTATTTCTTAATTTCGGTGCTGGTTACAAAGTGTGTTCACTTTGTGAAAATTCATTTAACAATTTGTGTGCTTTTCTATTTGCTATACTTCTCTTAAAAGTTCAGAAAATAAAAGTGTAGGCACAAGGAGTCATAAGCAATGGGACGTATTTCCAAGAAGCTTGAAAAGAAGCTGGACATCAGAAAAGTGGGTGAAATAACTGGTTTCATGTCTAATGAAATCTAACGCATTGGGGTCTCTAGACCTGAGGCTTTGAAGCTTTCTACTCAAGTTTCACTGGATCCCAAGAACGAGGTAATCCTCTTAATCTATAGACTAAAGAACCTGAGAGGGCCACAGACTCCAGGCCTGGTTTCCTAAATTCTAGTTTCCTCACATCTTCATCAGCCCCACTGGTCCTCCTGCAGTCAGTGCGGCCCCCTCACCTTTCTCCTCCCCGAGTCCCAGGAGCCTCCCAGATTTATGCCGTAGGACCTTCAGAAGCATCCTGCTAACACACAAACCCAACCATGCCACCTCTGCCTATGACCTTGCATGGATCCCCCAGTCCTGCACTTAACCCCAAACTTCAGCAGTGGGCGCAGGTCCCCAGGACACGGCACTTGGTCACCTCTGCAATACTAGCTGGCCTCCTCCTGCCCCCTCCACAGTCCAGTCACTTCAGCCATGTCAGGCAATCCAGACAACGTGCAGGATGCTCAGTACACAGGATATTTCACACCTGCCTCTAGCCCAAACACCCTTCCTCCTCTATCTGTTAAACACTTATTTATCTTTTAAAAGCATACAGGGATCAATCCTTCTGGAAGCCTTCCCTGACAGCCCCTAATCCTTCCTCTTGTTCTGATTTTGTACTTTCTGCCACTGTACATTTTACACAGTGCTGTGTTTATTCACTGTGTGGCGTCTGTTAAAAGTCCAGATGCTGGGTGGCCAAGACTGCGTCTTATTCATCTCAATCCCCAGTTTTTACAATGGCATTTGGTATGCGGTGTGACACTTCACAGTCAGGTTGTGATAACTAGACCCTTCAAAGTATAGCTCTGTTGCCATCACTGAACCACAACTTTCAGGAGACTTTTTTTAATCATTATTACTGCTTACGTGCACATATGAGTTAAACAAATATAGTGGTAAGCTTAACTAAAATCCTATCACTGCTTTATGAAGGAGGCTATTTCATTTGATCCTCGCAAGAGGCAGCTTGATAGAATGGCCTCTTTCAAGCCCCTAGTCCCATGCACAGACCAGCACAGAAGCCTCAAAAGGGGAGGAAACAGTACGCTTCTCTTGATATTTATTTTTGTCTGTTTTTAAATTTTTATGCTTTATAATCTACTTTGTTTTATAACGTACTTTTGATAAATTGGTCCACCCAATTTATAAAAAGTAAATATGCATATATTATGGAAGAGTACCTAAAATTATTTTACATGATCAAAAAAATGGGGAGACACTGTGTTCGGGGCCACGGGCTCCCTGTTTCAGCACTTGAGCAAGGACGGTGGTATGAACTGCCAGCCAAGTTGCAGGTACCTATTTTACTGTTCAGTGACAAATCTCTGGCAGGGCTACATACTTGAGCTCAATTCCCACCTCCCCATTTTTCCTATTTCTTTCCCCCCAATACTAGTAGTGGCAGCAGTACCAGTTAACACGGAGCGGGTGCCTGCCAAGCACCATGTTAACCATTTTTAGGCAGTATCTCACTTAATACTTGTAACAACCCTGAGGTAGGCACTATGATCCCTGATTTACAAATGAGGGAACTCAAGTAATAAGATGTGCCCAAGATCAGAGAGCTGCAAGCGGCAGAGCCCAGATGCAGTCCTAAGCTGTGTAGGAGCTCCTCGAAGAAGAAGGGTGGAGCCGACGGGTAGTTCTGGATCCAGCACAGACTCCGTCTTTTATTAGGAGGGCTAAACAACAGTACCGTCTCCACTCAGAGATACATGACACGTTGTTGCAGAGTCTAGTCTAAACCCTCCCAGGCAGAGGCAAATGAAACATGATGCACACGGGATCCTGCATTTCTCAAGAATGCCGTATGCGCCTCAGTACCACCGGGAAACGGCTCTTATAAACAGTGCATTCTTCACCACCACCGCCCCCCACCGCTGCCATCATGGCAAGATGCCCAGAGTCCTAAACAGTTTAGTCCATCAGTGTTTAAAGTGAGTCTCAAGCGAAAAGCGAAGCAAACCAGCACGCCTTGCCTTCTGATGGCAGGACCTCAGCGAATGGTTTACTTGAAGTCAGCAACTGAGAGAAGGCAGAGAGGGTCAAAGATCTTCCAAGGCAGATAGCAAAGCAAGCACTAGAGCGGATGACAGTGGCCGCGCGCGCTTCTCCAGCAGCCGCGGGGCTCAGGTCCTGCGGCGTGGCTCTCCACGTCCTAGGGTACCCACTTCATGCCCCGAGGTGCCTCTGGAGACCTCATTCCCTCGGGGGTAACACCAGACAGAGCTCACCTTCGCATCTAACACCTGTATCGCGCACGCTGCTAGCCGGCGTTCCCGCCCCACTGCCCGCGCGGCACTCGGCACCACTCTGCACCACCGGGAGACTAAGCAGAGAGAGAGGTGGGTGTTTCCCTGTGGTGACGGCAAATGACTTGGCCAAGGTCACCCTGTGGAGGAACGAAAAATGAAACTGAAGGCGGTGCCTGTCTATTGCCATCTTTGGAGGCCCCACTGGATTCAGAACCTGACCTGGATGCCTTAGGAGAGTCAGGTTCATATGCACTTGAGAAGCTTAGTTGAGACAGAGTATTCTGTTTTCCTTCCCTCTTCTCAAGGAATGGGGTCTGGCTAGGGGTGTGGTGGCCACTTCCCAGGCATTCAAGCTTGAGTTGGTTTATTTCTGGCGACCAGGCTGGAACAGGCCAGGAGACTCAACTGGGAAGATACCCCATCCTTCAGCTGGGAATTAAATTAGGAAACACTCCATCTCCCACGGAGTACAGGCTATGACTGCAACAAAGCGTAAATGAACATAGATCACTGGAGCAGGAGCCCTTGGCAAGGTTGATGAAGTTGATGATGATGCTGACAAGACAAATGTCTACAGTAACAGCAGCTAGACCACGTCAGGAACTGTGATAGACTTAGCTGCTATAGTCTAACCCGATGTTATTATTGCTCAGCCCGCGTATGAAATGGGGGTGTTCTCCACCTGCCCTCTGGCTCTAACACTCTCAGATTCTGTGACAGCTTTGAAGGTGGTCCCTGTCTACCTTCGGAGCAAAGTCCAAAGGAATGTGACGAGAGTAGCGCTTCCTTCTTCACTTTGCTTTACAGTTATTCTACAGTGCTTTCGCTTCACTGAGATGAGCCCCCAAACAGTCCTGTGGAATCAATTAAGGGTACACAGAATCAACTATTTAATTTTTGTGTTTCTTATAAAAACATTTGGCTCCCAAGCTTGCAAGACAGCATCAGGGAACATAAAACTTTATTTAATAAGTACAATGTACTAAAAATATCCTTTACTGAAACATTGGGAAAACTAAAAGGGCACCAGCTTAAGAATTAGGCATTCCAAATGCTGATCCCTGCTCAGTTACAGCCTCGATCACGTGGCCTTGGGCAGACCCATCTCCAGTTCAACCTCAGTTCTGCCTTGCATACAACATTCTAAGTTCCTGACTCTGCTATTCTGGAGCTCTGCTGTGTAAAATAAATCTTCACAAAGTTGTGTGGCGCTTTCCCTGGTAGATGTGGATAGTCTTTTATTTGTTTGTTTTGTAGCTTGTTGTCGTTATTGTTACTGCTTTTCTTAGTTTTCTCCTGCCTGCACAATCAATATTTCACGCAGAACACATTTCTCATCAGTAGATCAGACACTTGCATCTCAGAAGGCATGTCAGACACCCACTTCTATAAAAATGTCATGAGGCCAGTGCTGAGGAAGGCTCCCAGAGCTGTCCGAGACCCTGTCACTCCACCCCGAGGTTGCAGTGCAGATTCACATTCTGCTCACAGAGCCAGATCAATCATCAGTTCCATCTTCCAAACAGGAAATGGATCCCAAAAATGGCCTGAGATCTAGATGGCATCCCCCAGACACTTATAAGGAAAGCGCCCTTTTGCCCATTTTCTCAGTCCTTTGAATGGAAAATAAGCAGAGGTATGTGGGCTTCAGTGGGGCTGGGCAAGTACACATCCCAGACGAGGGTTCAGTGTCAAGGCTACTGACAAGGGAATTTTAACAAGAAAGGAGGCTGATTGGAGAAAATGTAGGGAAGGCAGTAAGGAGACAGGAGAGAAGAAAAAAGAAGAACTAGAGAAAAAGGAAGTGTGTACCATTAAACATCTAGGGCACATAAGATGAGTCTCTGAATAAAGAACCAGGGGGTTGAGTCCAAATAAAGCTGGACAATGCTGACTCTTTTATCTCCCGTTGGGGGTTTACAGGCTGCCACAGCATGTCAAAATCCTTATAAAGTTCTGCTATTTTTTTAAAAAGCTTTTTAAGTTTATCCTAGTCCTAACCAAACCTTTTGGCCACAGTTTCCTTTTAATGCTTAGTAGCAGTCCTGAAATAGATAGAAAAACTGGTCTAAAGGAACCCAGGATGCCGGGTGCAAAGGAAAGAGGAAACTGGTCCCTGTTTCCAGGGAGCTTATAAAATTGTGGGCTACTACTTGCCTGGATGCAGAATTTTGCAAGATTTAAAGATCAGTTTAAAATAATGGGAGAGAATTGTTATTCTCCAGGGAAGTGGTACAGACGGAACAAGTGTGGCATTCATCTGTCACTCAACCAGTCTCTTGGGCACCTAGAGACAGCGGTCACCATCCTGGGCCAAGGGGTATGCAGGTGAGCAAGACAGCTATAACCTTCCACTCCCAGAGCTTCCCTGCCAGTGGGCAGAGACCAAAAATAAGTGCATGAGTTAGTAAATGCAGCACGGTAAGTCGGGAGGAGTGCCCCAAGCAATGAGCGACGTCTTACGATACAGCAGTGGGGACGCCCACTTGCGCTGGGGTCGGTGGTGATGGCCTTTCCAAGGTAGTGGCATTTAAGTTTCAACCTGAAAGATGACAAGTGAGACACGTGCAAGTGGGGGAAAGGATCAAAACACACCTCACAGGGCAAGTGGAGGAGGTGGGCTGGACCTCCGAGCACAAGCGGGTTTAGAGAGAGAAGAGGCGTCCGGTCACCTGTTAACTTAAGCGGCGTGGTACTGGGCCTCGAAGGGGACTCCCGGAACCGGGGAAGTAGCAAGGCAGAGCTGATGAGTCTTTGAACGTCCAGAGTGGAATGCACAGAAAAGCTGGGAACAGATAAAGGACTGAGGTCACTTCAGATAAAGAGAAGGCAGTGAAGGAAAGAAAGCAGGGCGGCAGGATGGGGTGAAGAAGAGACAGTAACAGAAGACTGGGTCAGAGAGAGACTTGGAGTGTTTGGTGTCTGAAATGAGAGCTGAAGGACAGAGTGGGATCTCGTCCCCCAGTATTCGCTTCTCCCTGCCTTCTCAGTAATACGGTGTGAAAAGCTGTCTGGCGTAAGACGTCCCAGAGAGGGGCCACAGCAAAAAGGCTGCATGGGGAGTGAGCCCAGGACATTCAAGGAAGGTTCTAAACGAAGGGAGCAACACGAGCGATGACAGGGAGGGAAGAAAGTTAAGGCTACTTTAAGGCGTCCTTTGGCTGGAACAGGACCCTCACGTGGAAACAGTGGGAAGTCTGGACAGGTAGGCTGTGGCCCCCTGGATACCGAGGGAAGACGCCAGACTAGTTTTCCAACACCAGCTGTGGCACTGTTCCCTGGCACAAAGCACTCCTAACTGGCATGTCCACACTTCCATTACCCACCAAAATGCTGCAGAGCCTAAGAAATTACAATAGTTTGAGAGTAACTATTAATATTTCAATAATGACCAATATGGCAGAAATCGCTTCTTGTTCCTCAATATTCGCTTTTCCCTTCTTTCTCAGCAACACGGCCCACCTACTGAAGGTAAGGGCACTACCATGCGTCCCAGGATTCCTTGCAGCGAGATGTGGCTGTGTGACTAACATCTGGCTGGTGGGACATCAGCAAAAGGAGCAAGTCAAGCCCAGAAAGGTGTCCCCAGAGGAGCAGGCGTGTCCTTCCTTCCCTTCCGTAGCTGGGCTTCCATCGTGGATCCTGAGGACAGGGGCCGCCCCCAGAGACGGTGAGCTGCAAGAACCTTGGGTCCCAAGTGACTGCGGGGGTTCCTAACAGCCACAGGCGGCCCCACGGGGTGTTTGCATGACTGACAAACCGACTCCTCCCTTGTCCCCCCTTGTTTAGGGGCTGTTTTTGTGAGTCTGTGCGATACAGCTCAGGCTGAATGCTAACAACTACGAGTTGTAGCAATGGATAAGTCAATATGGATGAAAGTGCGTGCCATGTTGTGCTTTGTTTGTTTTTTGGCCGCTCGTGCAGCATGTGGAAGTTCCCAGGCCAGGGATCGAACCTGCCGCACAGCAGCAACCTGAGCCGCTGCAGTGACAACGCCAGATCCTCAACCTACTGAGCCACAGGGGAACTCCAGAAATACGTCTTATAAAGGAACTTTGAGCCCCACATGTATCCTGCACATGCACTGATTCTATGTATCTATTTCTTAAAACAATCTCAGTACTTTTAAATATTTTTTTTCTTACCACAGGTTAGTATTTGCGACACAACTCAAAGCGACCATAACAGCTCACAATACTACCATACAGAGTGCCCCGTGACACCTGATTTGGGGAGTCCCCGGAGCAGGGCACAACGGATATCTTCCAGAGCAGCTAGAGACATCAAATGAGACATGGCCTGTGGATTAAAGTTGGCTTTTCAGTTAAACAAATTCTCCACTGCGTGACCGAGCCCCCCCACTGCCAGGTACTAGCCGAGGAAAATGAGAACAACTGTCCAAAGATTGCACGTGAATGCGCAGAGAATGCACGGAGGGAGCCCAGACCTGGAGACATCTCACACAGCCACTTACCCGGGGACGGATAAACAGCTGGTGGTACAACAGGTGCTGCGCGGCGAGTAAGAGGACTGGACCATGACGCGTACGTCACGGGTGACTCTCAAAATCACCGCGTGGGTGAGAGCAGTCAGACACCAGAGAGCCCCTTCTCAGTGCGCTGTTTATGCGATATTCTAGAAGAAGCCAAAGCAATCTTTAGAAGAAGTAACAGCAAGCAGATCAGTTACGGGCCATCACTGTAGGTGGAAGTAGGGACTGGCCGCAAAGGGACACACGGGGACTTCTGCGGGTGATGAAGCTGTTTTCTATCTTAACTAGGGTGGTGACCTAGTAAGTATATTCACTGATCGAAATTCATTAAACTGTACCTGAAAAAAAGTATACTTAGGGCATGAAACTTATATTTCAATAAAGTTGATTTTAAAGTGTATTTTTTTTGGAGTTCCCGTTGTGGCTCAGTGGTTAACGAATCCGACTAGGAACCACGAGGTTACAGGTTCGATCCCTGGTCTTGCTCAGTGGGTTAGTGATCTGGCATTGCCATGAGCTGTGGTGTAGGTTGCAGACGCAGCTCGGATCCCGCGTGGCTGTGGCTGTGGCGAAGGCCGGCGGCTACAGCTCCTGTTAGACCCCTAGCCTGGGAACCTCCATATGCCACCGGTGCAGCCCTAGATAAGGCAAAAAGATAAAAAAAAAAAGTGTATTTTTTTAAGTCATCATGCTAAATAGGAAAAAAAAAGTGCTTTAGAGAAAGAAGGCAAATAGTAATTTGAAATGGAAATCTCAAACTTAACGTGCTTCGTCTTTTTTTATAGTTGATTTATAATGTTCTGTCAATTTCTGTTATAGAGGAAAGTGACCCAGTTATACATTTATATATATTAATTTTTTTCACATTATCGTCCATCACAAGTGACTAGATACAGTTCCCTGTGCTGTACAGCAGGATCTCTTTGCTTATCCACAACAAATGCAATAGTTTGCATCTATTAACCCCAAAATCCCAGGGCAGCCCACTCCCCCCTGTCCCTGGCAACCCCAAGTCTGTTCTCCAAGTCCATGAGTTTGTTTCTTTTCTGTGGAAAGCTTCATTTGTGCCGAATATTGGAGTCCAGATATAAGTGATATCATATGGTATTTGTCTTTCTTTTTCAGATTTAATGTTAAAGGGGCGCATGTTCTGAATAGCTGGTTTTTCTCTCCCTCCCTCCCTCCAAGCCAGCTGCTTTGTGTATGAAGACCCTGGACAGCTGTGCTCCACGAAGAGAAGCAGTAAGGACTGATTTTCTGAAAAAGCAACTCGGAGGCTGCCAGTGGGTTACAGGGAGCAGATGAGGAAACCCACACAGGGGTATCTGCATATGAGACACCCCAAGGCTGCACCTGGAGAAGCATCTGTGCTGAAGGACAGAGGCTTTTTGACGGGGTGTCTTGTTTGTTTTGTAACATTAAAAAGTCACATGTGCTAAAGGTCACAGCCTGTCAAACTGCTATGTAAACCTCCAAACACTTTTTCGCAGGGTACGTCCAGCCTGGTCGCAGACTGAGAGTAAACACACGCGGACGGGTCCAGATGGTCAGAGGATACCCTGGGGCGCCCCACAACTGCTTGGGGTATAATTTGGAAGAGACGAGGTCCCAGGTCAGCAGAGGCAGGAGCCAGACAGCTGGGTTAGAATATGAACCCGGCCCTGTCTGCACACAGCAGACGCGAGGTCTGAGGAAATGTGCTCGCAAAGATTTCAAAACAGGTGCATGAGGTCAGTAAAAGACTGTTTTGGAAAGATTCACCTGGCAGCACGCACAGGACCGTGAGGAACAGAGTCTAGATCACGGGGCTGACGTGGAGGCCGCTGTGACCGGCCGGGCGGGAGACGGCTGGAGTTTGAACCTTGGTGGTAGCTGTGGAACTGGACAGGAGGGAGGCCAGGCCAAAGGGCCAGGAAGGGAGCGACAGTGACTGGTGACGGAGTGGAGAGGGACCTGGGGGTGGAGGCAGGGTCAGAGCTGGGCCTGTGACACAGGAGGATGCAGGTATTCTGAGGAGAGGGAGGGAGTGCCCCCTGGGGCCTCCACTTGCGCGGGGAACAGGAAGGAGGCTCCGGGGTGTGCCCGCCCGTGTCCTGAGAGCTGCCTCTGCTTGCCTTGGCCTCTGACCCGCCATTCCTGACCCACTGCCACCCACAGCGCCACCCACAGTGGGTGACAAAGGGAGACGGGGCGGGAGAGAGCACTGTGTGCCTTTGAGTGGGCCATGTTTCGTGCGTGGCGTGCCTGCTTCCTCCCACTCGCAGCCCCTCCTCACCTGCTGGGCCCAGATGTCACCCCAGGGCAGGATGACTCACCCTCGGTTACACTCCATGGCACTCCAAGTGTTAGAGCACACAAGTCACAGCCCAGCACAGCTGCCCCCGCGGGGCTGCCCTGCTGCACCGCAGCCTCACTGCAGGGGTCAGATCCAGCTTCAGCTTCAACAACCTGAAGCACAGGGCCTGGAGCAAGTGACCGCAACGTGAACAGCTGGGGGACACTGAAGGAAGGCCCAAAACCAGGCCGGAAGTCACAGGAAACGGACTCAGCAAGCACGGAAGTGGGAGTTCCCGCTGTGGCGCAGCAGAAATGAATCCGACTAGGAGCCACGAGGTTGCAGGCTCCATCACAGGCCTCGCTCAGTGGGTTAAGGACCTGGTGTCGCCGTGGCTCCGACTGGACCCCTAGTCTGGGAACCTCCATATGCCACTGGTGCAGTCCTAAAAAGCAAAAACAAAAACAAAAACAAGCATGGAGGTAAGTGAGAGCCAGAGATCACCTGAGTTTGCTTTGTTTGCTCTGTCCTTGATACATGCACAGCAACCACTACTTGAAATTTTAATCTTCCTCAACCCCAAATACTTTAGAGGCTCCTGTGTGACTGAAAAACTGTCGGCCCATCACTCTGGTAGAAACTATTCTCTGGGTTTAGTCAGCAAGGCCCAGAGCAGTCTCGGCTTTCAAGGCTCTAAGAAGTTGGGCTGAGGCTGATCTGACTAGAAACTTGTGTGAGAATAAGGATCAGAAGAGAAGCTGGGTTTTCCTTCAGCTCGACGGGTCCTGAAGTCACTGGTGCACAATCATCACAGGCCTGGAGACGGGGCCCCCCCAGCGCAGGGCCGCCCGTGCCGGGGGCGGGGAGCAGCCCAGGCTTTGCGGCCCGCCCTCTCTAAGGTGTCGAGTCCCCGGCAGAGAGGGTGCTGTGCGCTTTGAGGATCGTCTCTGCTCACGCCCTTCAGCATCTCCCAGGGGTCTTCTAACCCAGAGACGGGCTTTCAGGGCACAGAGGAAAGGGGTCGAGACCCAGAGGAAAGTTGCTGGAGCAACCAGGAGGAAGGGCTTCCAGCTGGAGGCAGGACTCCTGAGTGGAAACAGCAGTAAAACCTGGATGATCCTGGGCAAACTGGGGTGGCTGGTCAGCCTCGCCACTGTCTTACCCTCTTTCAGAAAACACAGTCCCAGAGAGGACAAGAGGCCTGGCTGGGCCCACAGAGAGGCCAAAGGCAGGGCTGGGACTGGAGCCCAGGTCTCCGACTAGCCCTACAGGCCTTTTCCTCAATGGCGCTCGCGTTCAGCATCCTCCGGACACTTGCCTCTTCGTTTCCATGACTACAGATCCCTCCCTGGCACCACTCCAAGCAGAGGATTTTCCAACAGCTGATCCCCTGCTAATTTTTTGACAGGAGGGATGTCGATGTGCCCCGGGAACTCTGACTTGCTCTCCATCCTCTCTGTACTCTAATTAAAGAGATTCTCTTATCCAACTCTGGACCCATGGGTCTGTTTCTCTACCTCTTGGGCCCCAAACTAGACACGAGCAGTCTCAAAAAGGGATAAAATCCTCCCGTGTCATCCTTAGCACAACTAGGGATGAGAGCAGAGAGTAAATGCGCACGTGGAAAAACAGGGACCACTGGTGCAGGGCAGCTCCGACCACCTGCAGACAGCCCCTTCGGCTTTCATCTCGCATTCCCTGGCGGGCTGAGTGGCTAAGTCAGCAGGTCAGCCCCCTGCGCACCTCCTGGAATCTGGGTCCACAAGCACCAGGCTCCGGGTGAGGCGGGCGTGTGCCAGCGCCCGCTTCCCAAGGGATGGAAGCTCCAGTGACATCAGAGAGCTGCACCTCCACAGGCTTTCAAGACAAGGGTGCAGGGAGTTCCCTTCGTGGCTCAGTGGTTAACGAATCCGACTAAGAACCATGAGGTTGCGGGTTCGATCCCTGGCCTTGCTCAGTGGGTTAAGGATCCGGCGTTGCCGTGAGCTGTGGTGTAGGTCACAGATGCGGCTCGGATCCCACATTGCTGTTGCTGTGGCAAAGGCCGGCAGCTACAGCTCCTGTTAGACCCCTAGCCTGGGAACCTCCACATGCCACGGGTGCGGCTCTACATAAAAAAAAAGACAAAAAAAAAGAGACAAGGGTGCAGAACACGAGCCCCGGACTGTCTGTTTACAAGTGCCGTGTCTTCTCCTTCTCTGCTCTCACGTCTGAATCCGTTCAGGAATGCCACGTTCCAGCCTTCCTGGGCTGACCACACGGCACAGCAGCAGCCCTCATAATGCTGCACAGCCCGGAAGGCGGCATTTCTCATCGGCCAGGCAGGAGTGCCAGCTGTAAACCTCCTCATACCGCTTCGCGGGACCTGGGCGGTGTATTTCAAGTTTCCGGATGACAACATGCAATTCGCTGGCCAGTCTGGTGAGCGACAAAAACAGAGCAGTAGGACTACAATTACAATGAGTCTACTTTCATCACTTTCTAATTTACGAAGTCTTCACAGCCATGCTCTCAGTTGATTCCTACAATATCCTTGGGAGAAGAGCATGGCTGGTAAAGCTCAGAGCATGGAAATGCCTCAGATTAAGTGACTGGCGGGGGCCAGGCAGGCCTGCGAGTTGAGTTGTTGGAGTCGTATGCGCTTCAGAGCTTTTCCCATTTGCAGCATCCAAAGTCTGTCTATTCCATCCTCGTTCAGAAGTGGATCTGCTCGTTAATCCGTGGTGTGGACTGGCAAACTCATGGGGCTATTCTGAAGCACTGAGGTGAAAGCTTTGCAATAAAACAAATGAGGATTAAATAAAATAAGGTTGGGCAAATGGCAATGTCATGGCTGAGAGCCATACTTCTGGAGCTCTTGGACCAGATTCAAGCCCCACGTCTGTCACTTGCTAGCTGTGTGACCTTGGGTAAGTCACATCACCTCTCTGAGCTTCAGTCTCCTCATCCAAAGTGTGGATAAAATTAGTATCTGCCTCCTAGGACTGTGAGGACTTACACATGATAACATACGCACAACAGCTTAGTGCAGCGCCTGGAACAAAATAGGCATGTGATAAATATTTGCTGAATGATGAACTGAAATGATTGGCAAGGTTGGGATATGAAAAAAGAGCTAGCTGATCTGAAGCCACGGCTCTTAACTTTTGGGAAATGCTGACGCCCAGACTTGCCAAGGCTCTCCCACCAGACAAGGGGTGGCAGGTGCTCTTGAAAGAGCCGGGTGATCCTTCTTGAAGCCCCTTCCAGCTTCAAACCTCCGCGCGGCTCTCCTGCTTCCCTGGATGCAGCCCAAAGACCTTCGAAAAGGAGGAGCTTGCAGGGAGTAGAGCCTCCCCCCAGAGGGTGCCTACTCGTGACGCAGGAGGTGGACTAGTGAAAAACCGCCGGGTAGCTTCGGCCTGTTGCCTTCTGCCTTTGGGCTCAGAGTCGTGGTGCGCCGGGCGGGCTGGGAGCGCAGAGACAGGATGCTTGATGAGAACACGGAGGCCCAGAGACGTGAAGCAACTCGCTCAAGATTGCACAGCGGGCTGTGGCAAAGCCAGCACTGGAGCCCCAGACTCTCCGCCACAGATGCCCTAAACAGACAGGCCTTCAGAATCATTAGGGCACAGAATTAGTTCAACACTAAGCTTTCAAAATCCCTGTGGGCCCTCCCACAGTTCCTCTTGGGAACAAAATCACTGTGTTAAAAGGCTTTTGAGACGCCAGAAGGGGCGTTCCCTCAGACAGGAGCTCCACAGAGGACAGAGCTGAAACACTGATTTGATTTGGTCTGCGGATCACCTGGACTTTGTGTCGTGTGCAATTTTTTTCTTTGCCGGTATTCCGATGGTGAAGTGGCCGGTTTACGAGCCCAGCGTGCTCGGCTAAGTGCATTCCAGAGTCTCCACATCGATGCCAAAGGAGGGACGTGCCTCGTTCAGCCCTCCCCAGAGGCTAGGACAAACAGGCTGCTCCGACTCAGTCAGGTTTGTTAGCAGGTGCCCCACCCACCCCACCCATGAATTCCAAACAAGGCTTCACCCTCACTGTCCTCCACAACGAGGTCACGGGCTTGGGTGGGGAAGGGGTTCTGGAACCCCAGGTTATCAGAGCTCAGAAACACTGCAGTGAAACGCCTCACCTCTTGGCTGAGGGCTGAGGCTCAGAGAGGGAAGGGAGTTGTCCAAGGTCACACCTTGTGTGCAAGGTGAGAGTTGGGCCATTTGGCCCACAATTTCCTTAGACATTAGCTCGGTGGCCTGAGCAGTTCAGATAAAAGAGCATCTGATGAAGAAGTCAGGACTGCAGAGCAGCAAGGACAAAGAATAAGCTCCCAGTCACTGGCACCTGGCAGACAGGACGCTTGTCCCCAGACAGCGCAGACCTCCTGGTGCAAGCAGCCCTGCGGTGCATAACGTGAAGCCACACCTACTTCAGGACCCGCCAAAGAGCAGCGAGCCTTTCTCTCCCTTGTCATGTCTTCCTGCGTCCCTGAAGCTGGACTTCCTGAACTTAGACCCTTTCTTTTCTCTTTGTCTTTAGGGCCACCCCCGCGGCATGTGGAGGTTCCCAGGCTAGGGGTCTAATCGGAGCTGCAGCTGCCGGCCTGCACCACAGCCACAGCAACGCCAGATCTGACCTGTGTCTGCGACCTACACCACAGCTCATGGCAACACAGGATCCTTAACCCATTGAGTGAAGCTATGGATCAAACCCGCATCCTAATGCATACTAGTCAAGTCCTTAACTCACTGAGCCACAACGGGAACTCCTGGACCCCTTCATTTGGAATAAGAGATTTGTATGTTACATCAAAGAAAGATGATGCCAAGTTTCAGAGCTGAGTATCACTAAGGAATTTCCTCCTTTTGAGGGATTTAATAAATAGCAGGCACGGTTCCCTGGGAACTCACGGTTCTAGCACCGAATGATCTACTGATTAGGTCTGGGAAGCTTCCTTGTACCGAGTCATTTGCTTTTGGGGGGACTTTCTTTCTCATTTGTTTTGGTTTTGGTTGCAGGGGCAGGGCCTTCCCCAAATATAGTCCTTGGAAAGACTTGTTTAAGCCCAAGCAAAAAAACAACAATCCCTCTAAAAAAGGAAATACTGGACCTGGGTAAAAACCATGCACCAAACCACAAAACAAATGCTGATTCCTAAAGGCACCTTCAGGACCTGCTATAATAAGAAAGCACTTTGTCTCCCCCCCAGAAAAACGTAGCAAGGCACCTCTATGAATCAGACTCTAAAAACCACTTAGCCATTTCTTCATGCACCATGGTGCAAAACCTTCAGACTTTCATGAAAAGATATTTTAAAACAAATCCTTAGAGTTTCTGTCGTGGCTCAATGAGTTAAGAACCCGACCAGTATCCAAGATGTTGTGGGTTCGATCCCCAGCCATGCTCAAAGGGTTAAGGATTTGGTGGTGCTGTGAGCTATGGGTATAGGCTGGAGATGTGGCTCAGATCTGGCGTTGCTGTGGCTGTGGTGCAGGCCAGCAGCTACAGCTTCCCTTCAGTCCCTAGCCTGGGAACCTCCATATGCCATGGGTGCAGCCCTTAAAAAAAAAAGGATAAAAAACAAAACAAATCTTTGAAGTCTGACAAGAAAAAGAGAGGTATATTTTCCAGAGAATCAAACGGTAAACTTTAACAACAAAATTAACTTTGAATTAACTGACCAAATCGCTTAAAGTTGATTTAACTGATTTGATCAAACAGGACACTCTCAACAGTACAGAGCCGGAGAGCTTACCCTCTGGGGTTGCCAGCCTGGGCAACGCTTACCCTCCCTAATGCAGACTCTCCCCAATCAGAACGGAGCCTGGTAAACAGAAGGCCCTCAGTAATGCTTATTTTACAAGTAAGGGCCAGAAAGAGTATTGTTTGTGGGAAAAGAAGGTAAAAAAATTTATCCCAGTCAAAGCTTTGAAGAGTGGTAAGAGAAATTAATGTTTGATCTCTTTCACTTTGAGCAAAGACTGCGAGGGGCTAAAATGGTCCTCATGACAACAGTGCAGTTAACATTTATTGAGTGCCTTCTGTATGCCGGGCACTGTGCTGTGTGTTTCCTATCAGTCCCCTCACTTAATTCTCACGACAACCCAATTAGCTCTAAGTAACTGTCATTAGCTCCATTTTACTCGTTGGGTAACTGAGAATTATGAAAATTGAATAATTGCCTAATGAATAACATGGCAGAGCTGGGATCAGAATACAGACAGTCTCACTTCCGAGCCTGTTGTTTAAATCATTATGTTCCACTGCCTGCCAGTCTAAAGAGCTTCTTGTAATTGAGTTAATTAGGGCCCTGGGAATAGGGTATTTCATTTTCACTAATTAGCAGGAAATAAACTTCAAGTCCAGCACGTCACTGAGTGCTGACGTGCGACTCCTGACCCGGTTCAGGGAGCCCTGCAGTTCCCTAGGCAGCAAACACAGGTTCATGTATTCAAGCCCGTATCAGCAACTAAGATAAAACAGGTTCTGTACTCAGTACAGGAAACGCAGAAAGAGGAGACACGGTCTGCCCTTGGGGAGTTCCCGTTTTAGTGAAGGGAAACAAATACGCGAGGAAGTGAAGGGAAACAAATACGCGAGGAAGTGAAGGGAAACAAATACGCGAGGAAGTGAAGGGAAACAAATACGCGAGGAAGTGAAGGGAAACAAATACGCGAGGAAGTGAAGGGAAACAAATACGCGAGGAAGTGAAGGGAAACAAATACGCGAGG
>PVHT021183659.1:6340912-6402114 GCA_004024745.2 Catagonus wagneri
TGGAGGTTCCCAGGCTAGGGGTCTAATCGGAGCTGTGGCCACTGGCCTGCGCCGCAGCCACAGCAACGCAGGATCCGAGCCGCGTCTGCAACCTACACCACAGCTCACGGCAACGCCGGATCGTTAACCCACTGAGCAAGGGCAGGGATCGAACCCGCAACCTCATGGTTCCTAGTCGGATTCATTAACCACTGCGCCATGACGGGAACTCCCTGAGTGTCAGCTTTTAATCCTTTTTTTTTCTTTTTAGGGCTGCCACTGCAGCATATGGAGGTTCTTAGACTAGAGGCTGAATCGGAGATGTAGCTGCTGACCACAGCAACTCAGGATCTGAGCTGTGTCTACAACCTACACCACAGCTCATGGCAACCAGATCCTTAACCCACTGAGTGAGGCCAGGGATTGAAACCGCGTCCTCAAAGATACTAGTCAGGTTCATTAAACTCTGAGTCACGACGAGAACTGTTTTTTTTTTTAAACCATCTTTAAATACTGACAGCAGCACAGTCCATGCCTCACCCCCCGATAAGGATGGAGTGGCACAAGGACTGCCCAGCACATGCCAAGCACGCTGTAAGTGCTCCGTAGACGGACGCTATGAGGGAAGCCTGGCCTGGGGATTCAGGGCCAAGAAGAGGAAGCAGGACGTGGTCACTTCAGAAGAGACTTTGGACAGAAGCAAGAAGGGGTGAACCTTCCTTCTGTACTCAAGGAACAGAGTGGTTTGCTAGGGCACAAGAGAAGCGAGACAGAAGCTAGAGATGCAGCAGGTATCAAAAAAGAGTGACCAGCAGCGTCCAATATGCTGAGCACAAATGTGCAAAGACACAGGTACAAGGCATTCAGGACGGCGCCGCTTGTAATGGGATCACGCGTGAATGAACGCCCGGATACGTCGGTGAATAAACAAACACATAAATAAATGAAATGGAGACAACCTCAGCACCCATCAAAGGAAGACTGCTAAGTGAATGAATGAATGACTAGGAAAAAACTTCAATATTTATCAAAAGACGAATAAGAAAGAAAGAAAAGAAAGAAAGAAGGAAGAAAAGGAGAGAAAGTGAGAAAGAGAGAAGGGAGTGAGGGAGGGACACGGTGGCTGGCAGCTCCTGAGAGTTCTTAAGGAATGATGGGCAGCCCAGCCTTGAGCAAGGTGGATGGGGGGCAGTTTCCTGATGGAGCAGGTTGGAACGGGGCGGCGGTGGCGAGCTCAGGCTGGAGGCTGGAGCAGATGAGAGGACCACATTTATAACTACTCAGACGGGATGGAGGGGAGTTACCCCTCACCACCCCCGGCTAAGGTGCTTCCAGCGGGCAGAAACGATGGCCCTCGCGTTCCCGGACTCCCCATTCCAGGTTTCTAGGCTTCCTTGTGCCAGCCCACCCTTAGCTCTCTCCAGACACAACTCTTTGTTTCCTGCAGAGTCCCTGGGGACACAGAGGTGAGGAAGGGCAGAGGGTGGGTGGCTGCGGCTACAGCTACTTAACAATGCCGCTTCCTGGTATTTTGTCCCTGGTGGAATAGAACCCTTTTTTTGTTGAGGGAGGGAGAACGTTCCAAGCTCTCTGGAGTACACTCCAAGGGCCTGAAGGTTCCTAGAGCCAGTCTTTGCCCACACCTGCCTGGGTCAGCGGGGGGTTATCAGGCCACCTATCCTGGTTTTTCTGTTTGAAACTCGAATCAGCAGCTCATTAGTGTTGATGATATCACCCCTTTGCCGAAATCTCCCTCAGCAAATGGCTCTTGGGAATGTGGAAGGAGGTGAGGAGGAGGAAAAAGGGTAGGAGGAAATAAATGAGAAGAGGAAAGAAGGCGAGTCTCCTAACCTCAGAAAGAAGCAAAAAGGGGAGGCGATAAACTGGAGCCATACAGCCAAAGGGAGAGGGTTGAGGATCCCAGGCGAAGAATTTTCCCTGTTTTCTTTATGCGTGAGAAGTGCTTGAAGCCTGAGGTCTCCTTATGGGACCCCACCCTCTCCTTCTCAGCCTTGGAGGCTGGCCCAGCGAATGACTGACACCACAGTCTCTGCTCCATTCCAGCCCAAATGTCTAAGGCAGTCTGTGCGCAGCACCAGCATGAACCCTACCTGGGGGCGGGGGGCAGGAGGCGCCGCCAGCCTGGGCTGGACGGAGGTCTGTGTCAGGTGAAGCTCAGGCAGGAGGCGCTGTGCCGACAGCCGTCTAGCACCCATGACAGCCATCCTCAACCCTCTCTGTCACTGTGAGGATCAAAAGGCTCTGGGGCGACCGCCACAGGAAGAAGAGCCTTGGAGGTGTGGGATCTAAGCAAACCAGAGCCGGAAGGGATTTTGAAGGTCACCCAGGTGGAAGTGATGACTCCCCCCTGTCGCGGTGGTGTGATTTGCAGACAGCCATGCTGGACTTTAACTCGCTGTCATGCATCTATCCGAAAGACCTGTTTTCTTCGTCATGCATTGCCAAAGCATGACGTCTATCTCAAGGCAGATTCAGTGATTGTTTGTGAGTGCTTGTTGCACTTACTGATGAGAAAAAAAATGAGTCCAAAAAACGAGAAACACAGTTCGAGATATGAAGTTGATCAGGCTAATGATTTACTGGCCAAAGGATTAGCTCCAGTCTGTAGCATTCGGGCCAAAACATGAAGGTTTCCACAGGGCACAGCGAGATGAGCGAAGTCGGCACCAGACACAGGGTGACCTGTGCAGGAGCAGCCTGGCGGCTACATCTTGGAAGTAGCAAAAGGCATTTACAAGAATATGTACCTAAGGAGGTCAGGTTCCCAAAAGACGCCCTAAGCCAAAGGTGAAGCACAAGAGCTACTGCCTTTCCTTGCTGCACTGAGAAGTGGCCCCGCTGTCTCCCCAAGGAGAGTGAGTAGCCCTTCAAACCTTCTTAGATGGGCTCAAAAGTCACCCTAAGTAGAGCTATGTCTCCAGGCGGGCGTGTCAGGGACTACCAAGGGTCAATCTTTGAATTAAACCCTTGTACGACAGCCTTCAGACTTGGCTCTTACAAAAAGAGAGAAGGTGCAATCTTTCTGGAACGGTATCTGCAAAAGTGTTTCCTTAGAACACTAGTCTTCACACGTTTTTGCAAAGCAAAACATTGCTCTGTGACCAAAAAAGATGAATAACTGCTCCATTCTGCATCTCCCCTGGGGGAGTGGCATTAGAAATCCTCCAGTGAGGAATCAGACTGAATTTTGTTCAACCCAGTACTGCACTAAATTATGTCACCAGGGAACACTGTGTTCCATATCACGCTTAGGACAATGGCTCTCAGACTCTTTTGTTCACAGGACACTTGCAAATTCTGGAATTTGGGACAGCATATTTAAAATCAGCAATACGGGGAACATGTAGAGTAAGTCTAGTGGTTGACAAGGTCACTCTGTAAGACAGTCAGAACTGCATGGTTCACTCAGTGCCCCTCAGTCCTACGGGGAAGACTGACTTGAACTTGACTTTGCACCAATCACGCTTTCTTATAAACCCCCAAGACCAAGCTGCCGTTTATTCCAGTAAAGCCTTCCCTGGAGCTGCCGTGACTTCTCAACACCCCATTAGAGCCAGCTGACCCCACGGTGTGGGACATCACGCCACCCACCCAGCGCAGAACTCTCCACAGCAGGCAGCCCTGCCAACGGCGGGATGTGCAACTGAAGCAAAAATAAATTGTACACACACTAAAAAGAGCTGGGCAGCACATCTGTAAATAATTTAAACCACACGGGCTGAGAGCACTGGCCCTGGAACTGCTATTCCAAGACGTAAACTAGGAAGGCTGCCGAGAAGAGGCATTCGTGCACGGTTACCTGAGGGCTCCCCCTCGCTCCCCGAGAGGCATGGGCGGGCGGTGAGGGAAGCGTGCAGGCCTGCGGGGCCTTGGAGCCAATGCCCAAAGCCCTCTGAAACGTGAGAAGACAATGTATAAATTCAATTTTCCCATTTTCAATTCTTCTCTCTTAAATCTTTTTAGGGCCACACCATCAGCATATGGAACTTCTCAGGGTAGGGTCTAACGGGAGCTGCAGGGACCGGCCAACACCACAGCCACAGCAACACGGGATCCAAGCCACGTCTGTGACCTACACCACAGCTCACGGCAACGCCGGATCCTTAACCCACTGTGCAAGGCCAGGGATCGAACCCGCAACCTCATGGATACTAGTCAGGTTCACAACTTGCTGAGTCACTGGGGGACTCCCCATTTCCAGTTCTCTAAACAGCAAACGTCACTGGAAGGGTTTCAATATTTATTTATTGAACGACATGCTTGTGATTGGTTATTTTTTTAAAGCAGGCCGCCAGGAAAACAGAGCAATTAACCACTCGGTCCTCACTGGAACCGCGGTGTGTGAAAGGGCGTCGGGCCAGAGCGAAGACGCCCGCACCGCTGCCCGGCTCCGCCGCTACCTAAGTAAGCAGCTCGCTCCTCTGAGCCTCAGCTTCCCCAGCAGAAAGAAGCTGGGCTGAATGTGGTGACTTCTAAAACTCTTTCAAAGGCAATATTATTTGGACTTCTAAAGTGTGCAAGAAATTGTTCTAAATTTAATACATAAAAACAAACGGAAGGATAGTGAACAAAATAATTATGGAATGATTACAGATTTACTGCTATGTTTAATGGAAACAACGTGCCATATCGTTCTAAGTTCTCTGCATGGCATTACCTAGTCTTACAGCATGTCCATGAGCTGGAAGTTATTATCACCTTGTTTTACAGATATTAAGATATTAATCTCTTAGAGAGACTAGCAGGCTCGGCCAAGACAACACCAGTGTTAAGTAACAGAGCGAGGATTAGAATCCAGCAACTCGACTGCAGAGCTACTCTGATGTTGGTTTTCCAAGACACCAAGCTTGAAAGTACAGTAACAAACAACATTATAAATCAACTATACTTCAATAAAAATTTATTTTTATTTTTATTTTATTTTTTTGCTTTTTAGGGCCACACTAGCGGCATATGGAGGTTCCCAGGCTAAGGGTCAATCGGAGCTGTAGCTGCTGGCCTACAGCCACAGCAACGCCAGATCCGAGTCTTGTCTGCGACCTACACCACGGCAACGCCGGATCCTTAACCCACTGAGCGAGGCCAGGGATCGAACCCACAACCTCACGGTTCCTAGTCAGATTCGTTTCCACTGCACCACGATGGGAACTCCAATAAAAATTTTTAAGTCAAAAAAATATACAGTAACAGATGCTGGTATATCTTTTTCTACAACACGTGTGTGAAATACAAATCTAGGAAAGAAAACTGGTACACCTAAAAGGGAAAGACTTACAAACACAGACGACTCAATAACAAAACTAAACTGTCCGGCCCGAACACAGGCTAAGCTCTACTTCCCATATGCCCGAGGCCTGACGCGTAGGACCCGGCTGGGAAGCTGCCGTGCACGGCAAGCCTCCGAAGCTGGGTTCAGGGAGGAGGGAGGCGGGCACTGCAAGGGGCGCTCCCGAGGGAGGAAGCTGGCAGGCGTCCAGGGAGGTGGTGTGAGCTGCACGGTGGAAACTTAGAATCCCCGCATCCCTGAGCTCCCAGGAAACCCGGAGGTCATCCCTTCAGCGCCCCCACCCAAAGCAAGCGTCCTCTTTACAGCACCCGGAGGCGCCTATCCAGCTTGCCCGAGCATTCCCAGAGGTGGAGTTTGCTCTGCTTACCAGAGAGCCTTTTCTGTCACTGCACACCTGAAGACAGCAAGAGCTCCGTGCCTTTTAATGAGCTAAAATATGCCTTATAGTGATTTCTACCTGGTTCTGCCTCAAAAAAAGAACACACGAGCCCCTTCCTACGACAGCTTCAGAAGCTGGAAGGCTCCCCGGGTCTCTCACCACCAACCCAGGAGACCGGCCCTTGCGGCTGTCCCTTCCGGCAGGTCTTGTCCTGGGACCGCGTCGGTCTCCACCCTGCGGGCACGACCAGCCTGACCAGGTCCACAACTCAGTCCCCCTGCTGTCCTTTGTGGGACCCCGCCCAGGACCTGCCACTTGGTAGCAGGCACAGTGTTCTTTGAATGGAACTGAACAAAGAAACTGCAAGAGAAAAGCGTGGCGAAAAGGGAGAGGCCGGGTCCCTGACACTGTCCCTCTGCACCTGGACCCACTTCCAGACGGAGCACCATCTTCTGGCCCCCACGGGAGAGAGCCGCCCCCACACGCCATCCTCGGATCCCTGGGACTCGGATCCCTGCCCAGGACTTGACGGGGCACTGTGGGACCGAGCTTACGACCCCAGGTCCAGCCCAGGGCCTGGCCCGCGGTGGCTACCGGATAAGCCCTGAAACAACCAACCAACAGCAACAGTAGCTCCCTAGGCACCTACTGCGTGTCAAGTTCTTACGCGCATTATGCCTATTACCTGATTAAACCTTACAACTCCTTACCAAACTTACAAACCTTACAACTAATATGATTAAAATATTAATAAATCCATTTTAGCAATGAGGAAAATGAGAATCCAAGAGAAATAGGAAATATGCTCAAAGCGGCTCACCTAGCAAGTAGAAAAGTCATGATTCCAACCCAGATTTGCCTATTTCTAAAGCGTGCTGCTTTTAACCGTGTCAAACTGCCTCCTCAGGGAAAAAATGAGAGAGAGACGGGCAGGGAAAAACGAGAGAGAGACGCGCAGGGACGCAGACAGAATGAGAGAGAGAACACAGGAAAAGTAATATGTGTAACTAAAAAAAAGTAATACATAACACAGCTTTCTGAACTCTAAAAGGAAGCACTGAGACCTGTGTGAGAGAAGGACCCTCTCTAGACCCATCACATCCAGACTTTCTAAACTGGAAACCAGGGGCGGGAAATTGCCGACTCTGGCGTCCCAGCGCGGCAGGCAGAGACAGCTGTGGGAGCGGCGGAGCTCCCCGCACTCACAGGCACCGGAAGACACGCATCTCCTTCTCTACCTGCAGGTTGGCAAGCGCAGCTTTGTCCTCATCCAAGTCAAGGAGACCCAGGCCAGGCCAGCCACCGAAACCTACCGCCTCGGACCCGGGCCCCTTGGCTTCACCTCCTCCACCCCAGGCACTCCCTCCAGGCCCTGCCGGCTTCCACTGGGTCCCCTGAGCACCAGCACAGACACGATTGTCTTGCTTTTGCCCCAAACTCCAGCCATGAAGCTTTTACAGGGCATGTGTCCTATAACCAGCTTCGTGCTTAACACCTGCCCTAAAAGCAACCACAGCTGGAATCCACTACCCCAGCCGTGCATATGCAACCGGCAAGGAGGACACTTTGCACAGGGAAGAAGCCAGTCTCTATGTCAAGAGACCAGTGCTCCCAGCCCATTCTCCTCAATGCTGCTGGAGGGATCTGACTTAAAAAAGGAAACCAAACCTCATCCCTTTCTGGTTCTCCTGCTTGAAACTCTTGTGGTTCTCCACTGTGTTTAAAATACAAACTAGGTTCTCATGAGGCCTGCCAGATCCCACTCCGCCCCCAATCTTGCCTTGAGGCCCCTGGCTCCCGCACTGGCCCATTCTCAGAGCCTCAAACTCACGCTTCTGCCCGTCTTTGGTGCGTGCTGGGCTCTCTGCCCAGAAGGAGCTCTTTCCTATGCTCACGGACCAGACTTCCTCCTGCTTCTAAACCTCGTGCCCTCGAGGCAGCCATCACTCAGCCCCAGGCCAGGGCAGGCCCTCTAAGCACCTCCACTCGCTCTGAACGCCTTTAACTGGTTTTTATTGTAGTGTACCTGACTTAAAATACGATGCTAGTTCTATGTAGACCACGTAGCGATACAACATGTTTATACACTATGAAGTGGTCACCACAGAGTCATACAGAGACCGCTGCATCCCTGTGCTGTGCACTATATCCCTGCGACTTCCTTACTTTATAACTAGAAGTTTCTGCCTGTTAAGCCCCTTCATCTATTTCACCCAGCCCCCCACCTCCCTCTCCTCTAGCAACCACCACTTTGTTCTCTGTATCTTTGAGACTGTTTCTGTTTTGTTATGTTTGTTCATTTGTTTTTCAAATTCCATATATGAATGAAACCATACAGTACTTGTCCTATAACTTATTTCAATTAGCATCAAACCCTCTAGATCCTTCCATGTTGTCATAAACAAAAGGATTTCCTTCTTCTTTACGGCTGAGTAATATTCCACTGTATATTTGTACCACATCTTCTTTAACCATTTACCTATTGATGGACACTTAGGTTGCTTCCACATCTCGTTTGCTATAAATAATGCTTCGATGAACACTGGGTGCGTATATCTTTTTGAGTTAGTGTTTTTTTTCCTCAGATAATTAACAAAAGTAAAACTGCTCCTTCGTATGATAGTTCTATTTTTAATTTTTTTGAGGAAGCTCCAAACTGTTTTCCTTAGTGATTGCACCAATTTACATTCCACTGACAGCGCACAAGTTTCCCTTTTCTCCACATCCTCACCAACATTTGTTATTTCTCGACATTTTTTTTTTTTTGGGGCTGCACCCATGGCATATATGGAAGTTCCCAGGCTAGGGGTCGAATCAGAGTTTCAGTTGCTGGCCTACATCACAGCCACAGCAACTCGGGATCTGAACCACATCTGCGACCTACACGGCAGCTCACAGCAACACTGGATCCTTAACCCACTGAGCAAAGCCAGGGATCGAACCCACAACCTCATGGTTACTAGTCGGATTCGTTTCCACTGCGCAAACAGGAATATAGGGAACTCCGTATCTCTTAACTTTTTTATAACAGCCACTCCTCTGATAGGTGGGAAGTGATATCTCAAAGTGGTTTTTAATGCTCTGTTTAGTTGCTCTCCTCTGATAAAGGCTGAGCTCCGCGAAGGCGCAGACTGTGCCTTCTGGGCTCATCTCCCCGCCCCCCCAAGCCCCGGAGCTGTCACAGGGCCGGAGGCAGGGCTGCACCCCACCACCGGCTACAGCTGTGCACCTCGGGCCACTCCCTCCCCACCTCTGGGCTCAGTCTCGGCAACTACAAAATGAGACACAGACTGGCGGACCTGGTCGCCTTTCGCCATCCTAATGTACCAGCTTCAACAACCTGAGACCATCAGCCCAAAGCCAAATAATTTTCCTCCTCATAGAGGAAGACCCTGGGACTGTAACTCCCTCCTGCGGTATGAGCTGTGTTTACAAAACAAACTCAAGAAAGCATCATAAATCATTCCAAGTGGAGCTGCCTGAGCTGAAGCGAGGAGACAAAAATACCTCCGGGCACAGCTCCTCTGGGCCCCCACCCAGCTGACGACAAGCAGGCCAGCCAGCGCTGCACCCTTTCAGGAGTCACTTGTCATTTTTTTTTTTTCCTTTCCCACAGTGGGTCCCTCAGCAGAACTTCTCTCCTACGCTTCAAGCTTCTGGCCCCTCCTAGGTCCCTCCCCATTCTAGGGCCCGGTGAGGAGGAAACGACCTCCAAAGACGAGGTACTGAGTTCCCAGCCAACCACTTCCGAGACGTGTGTAACTCTCCATAAACTTTCCTTCACTCTGATCTGAGCCGTCAAATAGGGTTTGTAACATCTGTTCTAAGGATCTTCATAAAACTCAGAGGGAAAATACTTTGAAAATCTTCAAAGGCTATACACATGCTGGGCTTGCTTTTTGGCCACTGTTTCCAACTTGCTCACTGACTAAAATACAGCCAAGAGTCGCAGTATTTTATCTCTACGTGGGGAAAGGAAGCCTTGGTTCCGGTCAGAGGACCTCGGACAGCCGAGCGGCAGGTGGCTGAATCATCCTAGACAGCCCGACCTGCCGGAGAGGCGGGTCTACTTCAGGCTTGTCAGGGGGTCTCCGAGCGGAGGTCAGGCCCAGCGCTGAGGTGGGTCCAATCCCAAGAGCTGCCACCAAAACGCCTGAGTCCCTGTGACTCTGGGTGCTTTCAGGTCAAAGTGTAGCTGATGGGTTCAGAGTACACATTGTAAGGTCAGACAGACCGTGGCTGACTTTCTCTCTGCCAGTTATCAGCCCTATAAGCTTTGTTTCCCCTTCAAGGTAATGGGGGGAGCGGACTGATCTCAGTATTAAAACTGATCATGCATATAAAGCATCTAGCCTTCTGAAGGTGTCATATATTAGACATTCAAGAAATAATGTTATAATGGAGTTTCCGTCGTGGCTCAGTGGTTGACGAATCTGCCTGGGAACCATGAGGTTATGGGTTCGATCCCTGTCCTCGCTCAGTGGGTTAAGGATCCGGCGTTGCCATGAGCTGTGGTGTAGGTTGCAGATGCGGCTCGGATCCCGCGTTGCTGTGGCTGTGGCGAAGGCCGGCAACTACAGCTCCTGTTAGACCCCTAGCCTGGGAACCTCCATATGCCGCGGGTGCGGCCATAGATAAAAGCAAAGAGACAAAAGAAAACAAAGAAAAAAAAAGGAAAAAAAAAGAAATAATGTTATTGCTGTACAGCAGAAATTGGCACAACATTGTAAATAGGCTATAACAAAAAATTAAAAATTTTTAAATGTAAAAAGAAATAATGCTAGCACTATTGTCATTTTTATTCCAGAGTCAGAAGCCTGCCTACTTTGGCACACACAGACAGCCCCCCACCCACACAGACCTACACACACGCACACCTTGTTCCTCTCGGGGTGGGGGGGCCTGAGTACTCTTTCCACTTGCTGTCTTGACAAGCTTCGCCTCGTCTTTCCCGACTTCCTCCGGTGACTTTGCGAGACAAATATTTCTAAACTTACCACGTAATTGACCCTATTTTACTCAGTATTGCTCAGAATATACGTCTGAAAACACACAAGTTGTGGTCAGTGAGTTTTACCAAATTCAGGGGCTGTTCTAGAAACACCTGGGAACTGGAGCAACATAGCATAGGAAAGAGATTCCTGGACTATCTGGAATCGAGATTTTTAGACCTGGCTTAGCCACTGATGATAATTGCCAAGGAATCTAATGTCCCTGAAAACTTAGTAGCCTGTCTCTGAAACTAAAATGTCTATTTTTCACTTGTTTGCTTATAGACCTTTTTCTAGCTGGATAAAACCCTGTTCCTCTAAGAAATGTGTCGCAGAAGTCCACGGTACAAAACATTTACCAGAATAACGGCTCTGGACACAGGAAGGATAGGGCAGGCTCTTCCCTGGCATGGTCTCCCACCTCCCCTCAGCCTCAGGGCAGCCTCAGAGCTCACCCACGCCCCATATGGCTTCAGAGAGTCCTGCTTACATAGCTCTTTGTGCCTCAGATTCCTCAGCTGTTGAATGAAAATAAGAACTGGCCCTACTTCACAGGGTTGGCGGTAAGAATTTAATGAGTTAATATAAACACATCCTTGGCCCAGAGCCTGGACTAAAGTATCCAATAACTGTTAAACACCACTGTTATCACCGCTGCCGCTTAATCTTAATCGTTAAGGGCTCTGTCAAACAGAAGCATTAGGGCTCTGCCATCACGCAGAAGCACCATAAAGATGCACCCACGTATAGAGATAGAGAAATTAGCCCTAGCGCTCAGCTCTCCACGCCCCCTCTCCTCAGGACACAGGCGGAGAGGTGATGTTACTTCACAAGACGGATAAATTCTGTGTCTGCTGAAAGCATGTTTTATAAAACAATATATCTTTCACTCCTTGATTCATCCGACAAACATTTACAAAGCTCCCGTTCTGTATGCCAGGGCTGGTATTAGGAATATAAATAGAAGAGACAAGTAAAGAAAGAGAATCTGCATTAACAACGCAGGCCAGGCTGTGTTTAGTGGCTGACGACCCAGGCATTCATTCATCCACCAAATATTTATTGTGCAACTACTATAAGCCAGGCAGGACACAGAGGACGCAGTGACAGCGAAGGAAAACCAGGTCCCAGCTTTCTAAGGAGTACGGAGAGGAAGTACCAAGGAGCCATGTGGAAAGAAGGACCCACAGGAGCAGAGGGGGCGGGAGGTGGAGCCGAGGGAGGAAAGGCAACCAGACCGCAGAGAGCGGGACAGGACCTCGGCGCAGCGGGTTCCGGAGAGGAACGAGGTGCCGCCCCGGGTGGGCTGGCTGATGGGAGCGGCGCGGGCCAAAGTATGTATCCAAGGGGTTTCCAAGAACGCTACGGTTTGCTTCTTATTAATTTCTTCCTAGGAGGACACGTACTATTTTTTGGAGAACCTTCTGTATTTTAAATAAGCTTTTTTTTTGTCTTTTTGCCTTATCTAGGGCCGCACCCGCGGCATATGGAGGTTCCCAGGCTAGGGGTCTAACAGGAGCTGTAGCCGCCAGCCTACACCACAGCCACAGCAACGCGGGATCCGAGCCGCGTCTGCAACCTACACCACAGCTCACAGCAACGCAGGATCCTTAACCCACTGAGCAAGGTCAGGGATCAAACCCGCAACCTCATGGTTCCTAGTCCGATTCGTTAACCACTGAGCCATGACGGAAACTCCTAAATAAGCTTTTTTACAAACAATTATCAAAAGGACATTTAACATAAGCAGTACGATTTTAAACAGATTCCTAGCATCAATCTTCTCTTCATGAGAAATTGGACGGGGTCTTATTTCACAGAACTTTTTTTTTTAATAATGATTTTTATTTTTTCCATTATTGCTGATTTACAGTGTTCCCTCAATTCCCCACCATCCAGACACGGAACTTTTCATTCTGGGTAGTCAGTCTGAAAAAAAATTAATTGCATTTCAGGGACACTGAACATGACTTTCAATACAGAGCCCAAGATTTGTGTTTAGGAAGGAACTAAAGATTTGGAAAAGTCCCAAATTTGGATCCCAGATTCTTACTAACTGAAGATGGTTCTTCTCTCTGAACCTATTTCCTCTTTGATAAAATGTGGAACCTAACACCCACCAAAAAACAAGAATATCACACAGGCTAACATAAGTGAAAGTGACCCACAGATGTTAAAGCATACAGAAGCTATTTGTATTTTCATGTAACTTCGTTTTCCTTGCCCCCAGGCATCACAAAACTGGATTCTTTTTGTGACTCCTGCTTGTTCTGCGTCTTGCAAAGGAAGAATCACTCCCTAACAACGGCCTGTCACCCAGGCCTCTCCGATAGAACCTGTGGGGGACCCCATTCAAGCCAAGAACCTTCTCAGGCTGAGCCTGGAATACACAGCAAGCAGGCTGGTTAAAGACAGCCCTTCGTTAAGGATCTGGGCCAGGGCGTTCCCACTGTGCTGCAGAGAGTTAATGACCCAGCTCGTCTCTGTAGAGCCTCCAGTTTGATCCCCAGCCCAGCTCAGTGGATTGAAGGATCCAGCTTTGCTGCGGTACAGGTCACAGCATTGCTGCAGTATGGGTCACAGCTGTGACTCGGATTCAGTCCCTGGCCTAGGAACTTCCATTCGCCATGGGTGCAGCCAAAAAAGAAAAGAGAAAAGGAAAGGACTGTGAGCCCGAGTACAGGACTCTGCTATTTGCCACACGCACACGTCACAGAACTTAGAGTTTACGCCTCCAGTCCCACCTCCGCCCACCTGTCTCCACCCACCTGCCACGCCAGCTCCCTCCCTCCTTTTCTCCTGTCTGAATCCACCACCAACTGCCACCCGTGTGTTCGCAGACTGGGTACGGACTCTGTGACTTGTGGGGTGTTTTGTCTGGTTTTGGTCCATAAAAGGAACACACCCATTGGCGATGCTTTCAGGATTAAGGTGATTGCACTCACTGTAAGGACTTCTCACAACCCGAGGCCACGGTCAGTGCTCAAAGCACCTGCCATCGTTTCTCCCACCTGCAGCACTCCCCCGCCGCTTCGCTGTCCTGCTCTAACCCAGTTCTCTCCTTCCCCCGCTGCCCACTTCCTCTGCCTCCCCGTCTCGCTGCTCTTGCCCTCACGTGTCCTCGCCTCCCTTCACCCCAACAGCTTCCCCAGCCATGAGTCACGGCAGTTTGCTCCCACACTGGCTCCCAAAAGGCCGGGCTGGCAGGCTGGCAGGCGCAGAGGAGACACAGGCTGGGGGCAGGGGACAGCTGCTGCCAGGGCCACGTTCGCCACAGGAGCAGGCCTGGAACTGGGCTTTAAAAGGGAGCTTCTAGAACTTCAGCATGCATCTGTGGTGCCACCAGCTATTATTTCTGGCAACAAGAGTCCCTGAGGACTGCGAGAAGATAAATACATTGACCGTATCTTCTGAAAGGGGAGCAAGATTGATTCTGGTCATTTCAAGCTGTTCTTTTAATATCTGGGAAATTCTCCTTTCCGTCCTCTCTTGATCTGCAAGTGCCAAGACCTTTGGCTGAGTCCTGAGCTTCTCCCCATTTCCTTCCACCCCTCATTTCTCTCCCACTGTGAACCTGGCATCAGACCCTGACACTCACTGACTTTCCCTCTCTCCTCCACGGGACTCAGAGCTCCGAGGGGACGGTTCTGGCCCATGTCACCGAACTGTCTTCGTCCTGTGCGTGGAGCTGGGAGCACGCGACGTGGATTCAGACAGACCCAGGACTCAGTACTGTGTAGGGCAGTTCGTTCCTGGGACCTTGGGCGGAGTGTTTACTTCTCTATTTATCCGCTCATTTGCTCATTTGACCAACATTCCCCGAGCACCTACTGCGTCCCAGGCCCACGCCGGGTGCGGAGACAGAGGAGCAAAGGGGCGCGTCTTCGCCCTCGGCCAGCTTAGAGTGAGAAGACAGACTATACCTGAAATCACGAGCAAGAAAAATGATACACCGTGAAGGAAATGGACGTCCAATGAAACACTGAGAAACTGAGTCAAGAAGACTGGGGCGCGGGGGTGGAGACCCGTCCTCATGCCGTGGACAAAGGTGGCCTGGCCGAGAGCAGCGCTTCCCAGCCTCCGCACGGTCGAGGTCGGGGTGGGGGTGGGGCTGACCTGAGCACTGCAGGCTGTCTGACAGCACCGGGGCTCCCACCCACTAGATGCCAGGAGCCATCTCCTACAATGTGACAACAAAAAATGCCTCCAAGACACTGCCAACGTCCCCTGGGAAGGAGGAGAGGAACCACAGTCACTCCCGGTTGAGAACGTCTGGCTTAGAGTATGCGTCACACAGCCTCATGCTGGGACCTTTCCTCTGCCATCTACTCGGCAGTGGTGACTCTGAACAGGTACCCAGGCTCCCTGAGCCCTCAGCAAGGAGAGGTAACTGCTGACATCACTAACACGTGCACAGCCATCTCTGCTACCGGCCTCTGGCCCCCTGGGTACAGGAACTGACTCATAATCCTGTCGGTGTCCCAAATCGACAGCTCAGAAGCCACGACTCCTTACAAGCCAGTGATCTTCTGCAGCCTAAATCTCACAGTCCGCCGTCGCCTGTCCCCAGCCACCCTCAACACACACCCACAGCACAGAAGAGATCAGCAGTGCTAACCCATGACTGGTTTGACTGGACCCCAGGTGGTCCCAGTTCTCACTGCTAGGATATCTGATCAGAATCAGGCAGACAGAGGCAGCTCCTCCCTGCCCTGCTAAGAGGAGACTGCACTCTTGGAAAGCTCACTCCCCGCAGGGAGTGGCTGATGAAAGAGAATATTGCCTTCGGTCTTCCTCTTCTCCCCTGAACAATTGGAGGGGCCTTTCCTTTTCCCGTTTGGCTGGTGTGAAGCCCGACTGGCTTACGCGCGGCACATCTCACCTCTGTGCAGGATTTGTGGCTCAGCCAGCAGACCAAAGAGCACTTGTTTTCAGACTTCCACGCCAATTTAGGACGAGCATGGTATCTGCTGGCCTCCCCAGTTCTTCCTGACCATTTCGTGACTGTTTTCCAGCCCCACAGAACTGGACTGGGCCGTCTCCAGCTTCCTCGCTCTCCCCCTCCCCCGAGGAGCGTGTCACCAAGAGCACTCTGCGAGCCCCACACCCATCCCGGCCACCGGCCTGAAACTCCTTGGAGATCTAATCGCCCAGGACTCACTTCTCTTTACAGAGCCGTGACCAACTCCTCCCTGGCACAGACAAAAGCAAATCAAGAAGGGCATCTGCCTTAGCGACTTCCTTCCCTAAGAAATTCTTTCAAATATTCTCCAAGGCCTTGCTTGTCCTGGCACCTGGAAAGACCTGCTCAAGTCCTTCGCTGCTTCCAGATCCTGCGTTGAAGCAATTTTGGCAAGAGAAGACAGAACCTGATTTTCAAAACAGTGTTTCCCGAAAAACGATCATGTGTAAGATTCTATTCTTGGCACGGTGGTGGCTACAATCATGAAGGTGACCCACTGCTCCGTGGGTATCCTGCGACAGCCACACGAAAGCACTCAGAAAATGAGGACGTGGCCCCCAAGGGGGAATGAGAAGCAGGGGTCTGCTGAACACCCACTGTGGGTCAGGACCTCATTGGGTGCCCTAGGTCCAAAGGTGGACCAGAGACAATGCTGCAGACCGACGTAGACCTGGAGGCAGGTCTGCCCCAGAGAACGTGCTGCCCTTGCTAAGAGCTAGGACAGCGTTGGGATCGCCGGCACCGGGGGCTGGCAAGAGCCTCTAGAGGAGACGATATCCAGGAGACGACACCAAGAGAAGTGAGAATGAGCCAGTAGGAAGGGTGGTCTAGACAATGACAAGAGCCATGAGGTCTGCTAGGAAGTAAAGCAACTGGGCTTTACTAAATAAAATGTCAAGAAAAAAGTAGGATGAGGCAAAGGATGAGACAGCAGGCGCCGTCAGGGGCTAGGAAAGGAAGGGCCTCTGTGGCAGATATGCAGACAAGACGCCCAGATCCTGCTGCCCAGCCGCTGGCTCCCACAGTGCGCCTCAGCCACAAGCGCCACCGGGCCCGAGCGCCTGCCGGTGCCACAGGACACAGGGCCTTGAAGGCCGTGGCATTGAGGCCTCCTGTGGGGGACACTGAAGTCTGAGGTTGGGTCAGCCCTGCTCTGCCTTTTTTCTGGGGCCACTTCTGCCTCCTCCCCCTTCCTTTCACTAGTGTTGATTCTGTATCAGCATCTAACACCCCAGGCCCCACCCTCGCGGCTGCTTCCCGTGAACCCAGCCTGCGCTAGCCCGGGATACCAAAGAAGAGACTGGACCCGTCCGGCACCGGCACTCTTCCGCCATTCTTTCCTCCGCAACACAGACAATCCAGATACAAGCGTGCCCAGACGCCAACATTCTTCAGTCTACACAGGCTACTAGCCCGTGAGCTGTGAGGGACTCCCGAGACCTGACTGGACCAGCTATAAATCCCCGCTGTTGAGGGGAAGGCTTCCTCATCATCCGTATCTCCACGTAAAAGAACGTCATCTAGAAAGCACACCCGGTGTCTTTCTTTCCCCCACAGCCCTTCTCGTCGGAGGAAGGGCTGGCGGATCTGGCTGCTAGCGCAGAAAGAGACCAGGCATTCCGGGCTCGGGCTCTCGTCTTTCTGGATGGGCCCCAGCAGAAAGGGCCACTGTCTGGTCTCTGCTCGAGGCCAGCCCTGTACCGGCTGCGAAGCCTCTGGCGGACCGGCCCTGCCAGGCCCGGGGACAAGCACCGGCACGCCCGTTCAGCTCCAAAGCTATGTGCATCCCCCAGCCCAGCTTCAATCAAACACTGACTCCCCCCCCCCCTTTCTTGGCCTCCCTTAAGCCACCTGGATTCTTAACCCACTGTGCTGGGCTGGGATCAAGCCTGCATCCCAGAACTCCAGAGTCACCGCCAATCCCAGTGCACCGCAGCGGGAACTCCAGGAATAATGCTGACATCTCCATCTTCCGGATACTCAGTTCCCAGCCTGGGCAGGGACAAGGGCTGCCATTTTCCGAGCCCTCTAAAATACCCCAATACTCACAATCCAACAGCCCCACAGATCTTGATGTATCAGTCTATCAGAACTCAAGAATATCAATAACTGCTGTGGAATCAATAAATGGCCAAATAAATGTGCGCTAATCTATCAAAAGATACAATCTCACCAAGAGGGTTATGACTGTATAATCAAGTGGAGGGCTCCCCGCACACCCCGCACACGCCGGGGGGAGGAGGGTCGGAGCCTCGATTTCATCACTGTTTCAAACTGCCCGATACGGCCTCGGTGGTCAGCCACGGCGTATTCACACAGAGAAGACACTGGTGGAAACCTTGAAGTATTCTGCACTGGGAATTCGGCTAAATAATTAGACTGTGAGAACCACGGGACTTTCTAAAAGGGTTAAAGAGTCTTTTCCTTTAATGTAGGTAAAAACAAAAAATCAGACAAGCATCTTTCTTGGATCCCGACTAGAAGGTAATTAGTGGTGTGGCATCGGCTTGAAGAGCGCGGGCCAGGACGTCCAGAGACCCTGTTCCCCACCCTGGTCACCAGCGCGGACGTGCTAAGGGGTCTCTCTCTAGCCATTTTAACCTGTTCAGCTTCGGCCCCACGTCTGGAAGACGGCTCTGAGAGTACCCGACGTGCTCTCCTCAGAGGGGCTTACGAACACCAAGTGTGACGCTTTACTCTAAGTCCTGCCACGTGACCCCGCGTGCTGGGGTCTGGGTGCTGCGACCGACGCTCTGGTCCTCACTCCTCACTTCCTGCAAATCTGCTTGTCTGCGCTACTCGCCAGAGATCGGTCCAAAGTGACCGTTTATTTTAAAATATAAAAACGAGAAAAAAAAAAAAAAAACCCCGAAGAACTGAGAGTGAGGGGCAGGGATTCCACCACCACCAGCCCCCCCACACACCCCCGCCCCCACTTTTCCCGGCTGACCCCCCCTTGCAGCCGCTCCACATTCTGGCTACATTCCAAAACTCCCTGCAAAGGAACCCTGCCAAAACAACACGTTCCCATACCACACACTCAGGAGCTGCAGGTGGTTTAGGCGGGAAGGAGGCAATACCTGTGGAGGGTGCTGGTGATTAGCAAGAGGCCATGACCTGGGGCCGAGGTCTCCAGGCATTTTTGGGGAGGCCCGTGGGCCTAACTGAAGGAGGCCTGCAGGGCGAGGGGTAGGTAACAGAGTTTTCTGAGCAGAGGGGGGAAGGCACATGAGGTCAGCATCCTTCCAGGCTGGACATCCTGGCAGGCTAGGGTGGGGCCACCTGGCAGGCGGCAGTGGGCTTGAAGCTCTCTGCAGGACAATCAGGACAATGCCCGGAGCTTTGTCACCAAATCTGACGGCTCCACAGAAGCACAGGACGACAGACCTTTCAGGCTGCAAAGCCCATTCTCACACCTTGTCTACTTTTGCCGTAAGTATCTGGCCTCTATAACATTCCTTAATCTTTTTTTGTTGTTTTTTTTTTTTTTTTTTTGCTTTTTAGGGCTGCACCTGCAGCATATGGAGGTTCCCAGCCTAGGGGTCTAATCGGAGCTGCAGCTGCTGGCCTACACCACAGACATAGCAACGCGGGATCCGAGCTGGGTCTGTGACCTGCACCACAACTCACAGCAACGCCGGATCCTTAACCCACTGAGCTAGGCCAGGGATCGAACCCGCAACCTCATGGTTCCCAATCAGATTCATTTCCACTGCGCCATGACGGGCGCTCCTCACTAATTTTTTTAATGACTTCACAGTTTCCTTCAGGGAAGTTTAGTTTTTAAAAGACATTTAAAAAAATCACAATCCATGGACTAAACCTCTAGTGCTCACCCTTTCAGGCCTCCTCTTTCCGGCAGGAGGGAAGATTCTAAGCCCATCACTTCTGGGCCTCCACGCACAGCGCCCTGAGCTGGGCGCAGTCTCCTGATGGTCCTGGCCAATGGACTGTGCAGGAATTATTCAATCATGCGATGAGAACAATTCAACAAATTGCTCTATTTACTAAAAACACAAAACTTCTATGTTTTCTACACTTTTATATGCTCTCCAGATAGATCCATAATCTACGGATTTCAAGAATGCCTGAAAGGATTTGCGGGAAACCGCACAGCACGGCCCCCGCGGAAGCCAGGAGTTAGAGAGGGGGAGGGGAGACGGTGGTAACGAGAACCTGAAATTACCCGCACGATTCTTAATTTTCACAAGAGAAACATGTTTCTGGATAACTTATATAAGTAAAAATTAATTTTAAGGTGATGGGCAAAACAGAAAAGGAAATAAAACTGAAAAGTCACTTTGGAGCCACACTGTGAAGCATGCAAAACGCCAAGCTGAGATCCGCGTGTAACGCTGCCAGGAGCAGGAGCCAAGGGGAACGAGACCAGGCTCCGCCCAGGCCGCGAGGGTCCCGCCTCCCCAGGTGGGCGTGGGGGTGTCTGTCCTAGAGCGCGCTCCGTGCTGTTCGCTGCCGCCCTCCCCCGCTAACCCTGCCCCGTGGCCTTTCCTATTCGCAGGAGCATCTCCAGTTCCTTCCGCCTCAAGGCTTTCGCACGCGCTGGTCCTTACACCTCCGCTCCTGCCGTCCCTCTCCTTCTCGTCCCTCCGAGTTGAGCCTAAATACTGGCAGCTCGGGGACACCCTCCATCACCGGCCCCTCGGATTCATCCCCCAGCCCACTGTGCGTCTCCGTCACAGCCTCCTGCTGGTTTTCCTTAGGATACTTATCACAATTTGCAATCACATACGTGGGGGCTTTATTTGTTCATTTTACCTGTTTACTCTTTTTCTCTCCTACTCACAAGCATATAGACTTCACAAAGGGAAGGACAGCATGTGTTGTGTTCACTGCTCTTCTTCCATCACCCAGCAGAGTTGTTGCACAAAGTCGAGTTAGAATTAGCTGTAGTAATAATAATAATAGTAATAGCTACTATTTATTGAGCACCTACTGTGTGTCAGGCAGGTACTTACAGGCTTTACATATACTAACTCATTTTAAACATCTTAATAACCTTGTTGAGTAGGCATTACTACTGTCCTCGTTTTACAGATGAAGAAGCTGAAGCATAGGAGAGAGTAAGAAATTTGACCAAGATCACACAGCTGGTAAGAATCAGAGCTGGGAATTCCATTCTTTAGTGCACCACGATATTTTACTGAGTGGTGAAAGAATTAGTTACACAGCGCTGGTTTGTGGTGTTCCTGATGTCTTTATACTCCAAATGCAAAGAGTGTATTTGCCTTAGAATAAATGAGAATGCTTAGCCTAATCGCCTAATCGCCAGAGTGAGTACCTGCAGGGAGACAGTGGCCGTTAGGAGGAGAAGGCAGCTATTTTCCACTGAGGGTCAGTAAGTGGAGCTGTGTGTGACAGGGCTGATGGCAGGGCTGCAGACAAGGAGCTGGGTGCGCTGGCAGAGAGGTGGGAAGCTCCTCCAGCTCCAGGCCGCAGGACCTGGACAACGTTCCACGCCAGGGCAGTCACAGCTGGCACTCCAGGAGAGGAGTTCTGGGGGCAGCAGAGAAGCGGCCGCCCAAGGACGGTGCCAAGGAGGAAAGAGAAACCGGCCCCTGAGCAGGTGAGGGAGACTGCTGTTCTGTTCCATTCTGGCCTTTAGAGGCAAGACCTTCCTGGAAGCCACACCTAACCAAGTCCCGTTAGGAGGATCCTAACAGCTGCTAGCCATGACTCTGTGTGTGCAGATGTCAAGAAGGAAAATCATCAGAGCACAAGGCAGCTAAATTCAGTGTGTTCTCATCAGATGCCAGGTGCTGTGTGACGGGCTTTAGATAAAGTACCTCTTTTAATTCTCTTAACAACCTTGGAGATCCCTTCAACCTTCATTTTGCCAATAAACGTGTACCAAGCTCCTGTTATGCTGATAAAGGAAATCCTATTTTTAATGCTGATTTACAGATGAGGAAAAAGAGACTTGAAAAGACTAAATAATTTGCCCAAGTTAGATGCTGGCTGCATTAGAACTTGAACTCAGGTCTGCCCAGTGCTAAAAACCTCCTTCTCAATCTCTATTCTGAATGGCCTTTCAATTGTAAAGCCATCGTTTATTTCTTTTTCTTTTTTTTTTAAATCCAAAAGAAAACAAAATTTTAATTTTGAAGAAAATCCAGTTCTGAGAACAATTAACATTAGTCTATAAAACAAAATAAGGGCCAATGTTTCATGTTGCTTTATACACCCGTCTCCTCTCACAGAACCAGGAATGTAATTTTCCTAACTCAGACAGGCACTGATACTGGTGGATACTGCACACTCGCACACACACGTGTAACATACACACACACACACACACACACAAACCTCTCTCTCTTCCCCTCTTCCTTTCCCTCCCTTCCTCCCTCCAAACAACAAAAATCCAAGCAAGTCAAAGGAAAAAGGTTTGTTATGGTATTGATTAAAACCCTTGGAGTCAACAGTCTGAGTTTAGAGGGTATGCTGTTTGATCTTGAGCCTATGTTAAAAGAATCTATTGTCAGGTTCTGAAACAAAGACGTTTGGATAGTACCATCATTTTTCACTTTAAAATCCTAGAAACAATTTCAAAAAGCATTATTTTGTTTTGTTTTCTGGGATTGGGGAGGAGAGAATCTACAGATTTTCACTTATTTAAAAATCAAAACAACTCAGCACAGGAAATAGGCAGTTCACATAGCCAGCCAACATCTGAGGTATCATCAGTATGAGACAAGGTCCCGGTCCATCCCTACTGGCCTAGCTGATCCTAACAAAACGGGAAGTTTACGGCTCTGCACAGCAAACTCCAACAGGACAAGATGACCCTAAGGCTTTATTCAAATCCTTAGAAGCAGAGCAGTATTTGTTACGCATGTCAACATCTAGATGGAGAGTGCAAGAGCCCCTGGTGGTAACTCCCAACTTCTTTGTCAGTGCAGCCTGGTCACAACTACCTTCTGCAAAGGAGCAGAAAAACGGCTTTTCTAGATCTGCACAATGAACCCAGCAAAGAACCTACGAAAACGATGCCTTATACCAGCTCACTAGCCACACAGTCCCTTTGCTACTCATTGAACCGCTCGCTCTATGTCTCTCTTCTACCCTCTTATGGCCTGTGGACACATACTCACTAGGCATTGCTGGTTTTGAACCAGTAATCGTTTTTTGTTTTTAATTTCATAAAGACCTAGTAAGAAAATAACAAGGCAATCAGTGGTTAAACTGAACTGTACATATAGGGGACAGTTTGGAAAATACCCATTACAGGCATTTCTCAAGTCTAAAATATTGTCTTTGCTGCTACTCCTTTGACTGTTCCTGAAAATTCAGAGTACAATTAAGTTCTAAAATAAAAAGTTTTAACTACCAGCATTCTCTGACATCATTAGACAGAAAATCAGAGTTGCTACAGCCCACAAGTCTACACAGTGTAGAAAGTGTGCTGATGCTCTGCCTGGACACATCTTTAGTGATGGAGCCGTGGTTTACTTCTATGTGTAAGGGACTGCACTATAACCACTACAAGGGGTTATTCAATGAGAAAATATTGCCTGGCTCATAATAAATGGCCAGTACACATTAGCTTAGTTATCCTACATATTACACGCTTACACACAATGACTCATTCTATGTGTCACCTTGGCTAGGCCACAGTGCCGGGAATTTGGTCAGACAAAACTGGATATTGCTGTGAAGGTATTTTTAGGTTAAATTCGCATTTAAATCAGGTGACTGTGAGTAAGTCACATGACCCTCCATAACCTGGGTAAAACTCACCTAATCACTTGAAGAACTGAATAGAAAACGACTGTTCTCCCCCAGAGAAGAGAGAACTCAGCCTCCAGACCCCCTCGTATTCAAGCAGCAACATCGGCTCTTTCCTGGGTCTTCATCCTGCCGGCCTGTCCTGCAGGTTTGGCACTTGGGAACCTCAACCATCACATGAGCTAATTCCTTATAGTACGTGCATAGGAAGAAACACTATACATCAACTATAATTTTAAAAATGAAGTGCGTGAATAAATAAATAAATCTATATACACATCCCCTCTCCATCTATAGACACACACACACACCTATCACGTGTCTGTCACACACACATCCTACTGCTTCTGCTTCTCTGGAGAAGCCTGACCGCCAGACACACAGAATAATGGCAATACTCAGATAAGCAGATAAAAGCCGGGAAAGTTTATATTAGAAGAATTCAAACTTCCCCAATCCTTCTAGAAATCTAGATCCTAATGAAGAAGACAGCCTACAGCGATCACAGTCATCTCCACTTATGTGAAAAGAGCTGATTCTCCTACTTTGGCTGGAAATTGTTTAGAGGTTAATGGTAGTTCTACCCAGTTCCTCCCTCCGGCCTGTTCCCAGCCACCGAGTGAGGACCAGGTGACACTCCGTGACAACTGCGGAAACAAACGAGCACGTCCCCTAAAGGGCAGATCCTCCCAATGCCGCCCACTAACGCAGTGCGGGGTGACTGAGTGCTGAGCAAAGAGCTGCCGTCCGGCAGCCAGAAATCCCATGGGTCGGTCCCAAGGTCACCATTCACCAGCCTGGCCACCCCGGGGCAGATCTCTTTCGCAGGCCCCAGCTTCAGTTCCCTCCTCACCAAAACAGTAATGGTAATAATTACTCTTGAGGGTGACTGCAGAACTCAACGTGAACTCCTCCATGGGACATTATTTCATGAACGGCAGGCATTCCCTGTCACAAGATAGCTGGCTGCTGAGCAAAGCGACCAGTTCCTGAACTCGGCGTTAGAGCAGGGTCAGCTCTGAACAGCTCTCCGGCATCAGGGGCCGGGATGATTGACAGTCACAGCTCACAGGCCTCGCCAGTGCTGACCGGGGCCATGGATTGGCCGTAACAGCCCCTCCAGTGGCAGACTCACGCTCTCTTGCTAACAGCCCCAGCGAGGCGAGCGGCGGCGGCGGGAGGGGCCACACACCCAAGCAGAGGCCTAGCTTGGCTCCGGCCCCACGCAGATGGAAATGCAGAGCCTGTCCCTCTCCATCTCCAGGTAAAGTCAGGGCAGAGTCAGAACTTCACCTGATGCTTCAAGGGCCAAGAGGGCAAAGGGACTCGGTCACAAGTCCTCCTTCTAAATTCAAGACCCTCTTGGAGTTCCCTGCTGGCTCAGCAGGCTAAGGATCCAGGGTCGTCACTGCTGTGGCACATATTCGATCCCTGGCCCGGGAACTTGTGCATGTGCAAGCACAGCCGAAGTGTGTGTGTGTGTGTTGTGTACATATAAATAAATAAATAAATAAAGCAGAGGCCCTGTCACCACAGCAGCAGATCTGGGAGACTGATGAAGACTGGAAAGGGAAATTAATTTCAAAAATAAGAAACAGGGAAAGCATCAGCAAGACTCTAATCAGAGAATCGGGCTGCCAGAAGAACTGAGAATCCTTTGTCAAATGTCTCCTGGAACTCAGACCTGACGTGTAACATTCCCTGTTATCATAGGATTGGGGGAAATGAAACATTTTCATACAGTTAAGCTTGGTGACCAACTCACTCTGTAATGTCAGGGAGTCGTTTAGCAGCTCTGAGACACAGCTTTCTAAACTCCCATGAAAAAACAACGCTGTACAAAATCGGTTCCCAAACCTCAGCCATCAGACCTCTGGGGTCATGACTTTTGCCCTCTCTGCACCACAGCTAGCGTTCATCTGCTGCCGTTCTTCACACATAACGATACATGTAAAAAGGAAATTTGCTAACACTTCATAAATGTAAAAACAGAGCCTCTTGCATTAATAACTTACAAGGAATACGTAACAATTAATACACAATTATTATCAAAATACTCACATGCCAGATCCCTGAAGGCGTTCCCCCCACTTCCCTTGGGAGCTGCTGGCCTCCCGCTCTGGCGTTTCACCAGCGAAAAGCCCGGATCCCTCACAGCACGGCTAACTCCCGGGGACACCAGCTAGTTTCTCTGCACGTTCCTGCTGGGGCCTCCGCGGCACTTCTCTGCCATTTGTGCGGGAGTCTGTCTCCCCTGCTGAGAGGCAGCGGCTGAGGAGCAGGTGGCAGCGCGCGGTGCCCCACGCGCCAGCTGGGTCACCTCTCCTCAGGCTGGTACTCAAGTTACACCTCCAAGACTCAGTTTCCTGATTCACAGCATGAGGATAATTTTTTCCACAGTGAATGGAGTCCAGAAAAAAAAAAAATTAAAAGTAATTCAGGTGAGGAAGGGAGAAAAGCCTGAAGAAGGTAGCCCAGAAGGGCTGAAGTCAAGGCAAAGATCTATCATTTGGCGGAGAGAGGAGCAGGTTCCTTTATTCAGCGCAACCACATTATTCAATATCATTCACTCCATTAACATTATCCGAGATAATTATGATGACACAACTGATACTTATTTGCTATTGAGTTAAGTGCTTTTAAAGCATGACTTCATCTCATCTTCACAAGCATTATTATTCCCACTTTACAGATGAGGAAATTAAGGGTCAGAGAGATCACATGTGGCCCAAAGACCAAACGAGAAGGTGGCAGAGCAGGGTCTTGAACCTAAGTCTGACTCCAGGGCCCATGCCCTCACGCCCGGCGGCAGGGTTCCCGAGCCGCGCACGCCGGGCACTCCTCCTCCAGGCCCCGGGCTGCCTGCCCACTCCCCGCGCGGGCTCTGCCGCTTGCCCCAGGACCGACCGCGTGTGATCCCTGATAAGAACTGCAGCACATGTCTTACCGCTTTTGCAGCTGTCAAACTCCTTCTGAGAAGCCCTCTTCCTAGCTTTCCCTTCTGCCCCTTCCTTCAAGCAACACCAGACTAAAGTACACAGCCTTCGTTGTGTTACAGGAAGCCAGGGCCCTCCGCCGCCAAGGAGTGACAGCGGGTGATCTATGCCACTAAACACCAGCAAACCTGGTGGATTCTAAGTGGAGCTCCACAGTGAGGACGCGAGGAGAGAACACGTGAGAGAGTGGGTCAGCTTCATCTTTATTACACGATTGCTCCCTGCTTAAATTTAGCGTCCTGTGAACAAGGCTAACCTCGAGAAACTACGAACAGAATGGCCTTAGGCAGAGCGCAGAGACCCAGGACTTCTCTGGCCAGGCCACTAAGCAGCTCCCTGTGGGCCTCAGTCTCCTCACGGGTAAGATGGACATGCCCGGCCGGCCTCACCGCGCTGGCCGGGGATCCATGGAGAGACAGCGGACAACACCTGTGTACACGGGAAACACGCACGAAGCGCACAGGTCGTCAAGCCCAAGTGAAGAATTATGATTAAGGCAAGGCCTTCCTCCAGCATTTGAAACGACTCTTTTCCTCTCTCCCCCGCCACGGGCCCCGGGTCTCTCATCTCCTCAGACTAATGCCCATCTGCTCTTGCTGTCTCCATTTCATCCCCCGGCCCCTTCAGGTGCCGTCTCCTTTCTCCCTCCCTGAGATCAGAGGAGACATTTGGGCCCTAAACCTAAATGATGACTGTCTCTGATCCAGCAGACTCGGGCTGCAGCTTCGGTGTGACCTGGGTAGCCACGGCCCAGATGGCCCTGCACCTCCGTGCCTGTCTACGCTGCCTCGCACTCCCTGCTGGTCTCTTCCCTACAGACCGCTGGCCAGCCTGGGACCGGCAAGAACCGACTGGGTCCCCATCTCCTTCATTAGCCCTCTTGCTCACAAACTCTCAGATGAAGCAGCCACCTGAGAGCGGCCCCGGCTCTGAGGACCACTGCTCCTCAGCTCTAGCCTCCTGGCTGCAACTGACCCCACAAATTCCAGAAATCTGATGGATAAGCCGGGGCCTGAAGCAACAGATCGAAGACGTAAGAATTCTGATTGAAAAATTCCTTATCGAGAGCCAAGACATTTTCGAGATGCAAGACATCTCTGCATGAGCCCTTTTTCAGCTCAGAGTGCGGCGATCAGAGTGCTCCCTAAGCCCACAGATAGCTGTCCGGGCAGGAGCCTCCTCTGAGACAGCAAGTTCAAGGGCACCGGCTCTTAACTGCATGCAGGGGACACTTCATCCGGGGCTCACCTGTCCCAGGTGGGTGGTCATTATAAATTTGACAATAAATAAATGCTTTAAACTGGAGGAGCTTAACTCTAGGTTTTGAAATTGAACTCTTCTTGCCTCCTGCCACAAATTTTCTCCATCTCTCTACCATCTGGAAATTAAACTGCCAATCTTCCAGAAAGCTAAATTCTTGATGTATTTATTTATTTATCTATCTATTTATTTATTTGCCTTATCTAGAGCCGCACCCGCGGCATGTGGAGGTTCCTAGGCTGGGGTCTAACAGGAGCTGTAGCTGCCGGCCTTCGCCACAGCCACAGCCACAGCCACGCGGGATCCGAGCTGCGTCTGCAACCTACACCACAGCTCACGGCAACGTCGGATCCTTAACCCACTGAGCGAGGCCAGGGATCGAACACGCAACCTCATGGTTCCTACTCAAATTCGTTAACCACTGAGCCACGACGGGAACTCCTTGATGTTTTTATTTAATTAATGAGTCTATGAAGCATAAAAAGGTGTGATCCTCGTTTACAGAAATTAGCAGACATGAAAGATTCTACTGGAGTGAAAATTCACATCACAAACGGTTGACTCCTGAAAGTGAAATCCCTGTGTGCACTGAGAATATCATCTGAACGACAAAAACTCAGTTTAGCCACAACTTCTCTGGAAGACACACAACAGAACATAAAGCCCACTGGAGCCGGAGTGTCATAAGCCCTTTCTACAGCAGGCTCCAGGGCGGGGATCGGCAGACCTTCAGGTGCGGCCAAGCACGCAGCCCCCGGGCACCTTCCTCCTCATCTGCTGCCCCGGGGGGGTGGGGGGGCAGCACGCGCGCGTGCGCACACACACACACACACAACCAGCCAGCTCCTCCGCCTCGGGGGCTGGAGGCAGGCAGTCTGAGCCACAGCAAAAGGCTGAGCCACAGCAGTGATGACAGCAGACCCTTAACCAGCAGGGCACCAGGGAACTCCAGGATGGAGACCTGGCCTTCTGATCCCTCTGCCAATGGCTGCTCAGGCTCTGGGTTTCTGCTAAATGGCCCTCCTCTAAGAGGGAGCTCAAGAAAGAGGGGCCTCTGTCACGTCCTGTCCTCAGGCTCTGACTTTCCCCTCTGCACTAATCACAGTATCTAAATCTTACTTCTCAATATTCATTTTCCCAACCAGAAAGCACACTCCGCGAGACAGAGGCCTGTTTTGTTAACTAGAAATACTAGCATCTAACGCAGTGCCCAGCACAGAGTGGAAAGTCAGTAACTTATTAGATGGATTGAAAGAGACAGGAGTTACAATAGTTTCTTCTACATAACAGGAAAAAAGGAATACTGAAAAAGAGGGATTTTCCCGCAGCCAGGAACAAATCAGTGTCATGGGGCCAGCGAAGGTGGGGAAACACACTCTCCCTCAGGCCTCAGGTGTCCAGGGTTGAACCAAACAGGCTCTGGCAGGCCTTCCAACTCATAAAGGTCTATATATTTTCTAAATTTTAATTAATGAGTCTTGAGTGGGGATAGATTACAAAGTGACTGAACTTTACACTTCAACTCAAAGAGGCCGGGGTCCCAGAGGCTCTCCCCCAACTTTATGGTTTCCCAACGCCCTCTAGTGGCAAAACATGTAACTACACTTTGTGATCTGAAAAACTAAGTTTACCTTTATAGTCCTGGCCTGAGTATACCTTACACACGTATGAAACAGCCATTTATCCACTCAACAACTCACCACCCAGAACCTAACAAATACGTGCCCAGGACAGGTGTCAGCTTTACCCCTGCCCCTGCTTATATCTGAGAAGGGGTGTGCATTCACCGTCATACACAACCAGGTAAGTACCGCGTGACGAGTTTTAGGAAGGAACACAGCAAGTGATGGATCCCCTTGAGGAAGGCTTCTCTGAGGGAAGAGCTTAAGCTTGAACTTGAAGAATTAGCAGAACAAAAGTGAGGAGGTGGTGAGAAGGAAGGGACTGAGAATTCTAGACAAGAAATCGCTGGACAGAGAAGGTGGGGTGTGGAGAAGGTCCCAAGAGGAGGACGGAAAAGTGGGTGACACTGTTACCCCAGTGAGGAGCTGCTCCTACGACACAGCTTCTGAGGAGTGACAGAGAAAGAGGCCAGCGTGGACAGCACAGCACAGAGAGGCTGTGGGGCAGGGCGGGAGGCCAGGCAGAGAGCGCTGGGGGGCAGGGGTGCACAGGGCTCACCCGGCCTGACGAGACTTAGGCAGCAGCTTTAGGCAAGTACTTGGAAGGTCGCCTAGGCCTCCTGTCCACTTGACGGGTGGGAAAACAGGCCCAGAGAATGCAAGGTCATGAAGCCAGCGAACGGCAAAGCTCCCTCCCCACGCCCGTACTTCGGCTGCAGGACCTCACTGCTCCCAGATGCTCAGCCTCCTTTGCCAGCTGCCACGCCTCCCCAGAACAATCCTCTCTCAGCTTATGGGCACTTAAGCCCTAGGATCCATCTGCCACCACCCTGGGGACAGGGCCTTCAGAGCCCACACAGATGAACTACGTACCCCGTGGGGCCCTGCCCCCCAGGCCCGCAAGGACCCACCAGCCACTGCCACACTGGACTCCTGCCGTGTCTCTGGGTATACCGCCCGTGCCCTCTCCCTTTGGGGCCTACCCACAAACCCTTCACTCCGCTCACACCACTCTCACCCCTTCTCCTAGCCTGGCTCATTCTCTAGGCCTCAGCTCAGAAATCCTCTTCTCCACGAGCCACTCCCACCCTCCCTGGAAGACCCGCTCTGAGTTGCCCCGGGAGGCACGCACCACACTGCATTGGGACGGCCTGGTTTCTTATCCGTATCTCCAGGAAGATCTGAGCACCCCGAGGTCAAAGACCACATGTAACTCACTTTCTCCTGTACCTCCAGCAGCTGGCACAGTGCCTGGCACTTAGAAGGCGTCCAGAATTACTGCTTCAATAAATGAAGGAAGGAAAAGTCCCCTAACCACCCAGCACTGCATTTCTCATTCCCACCAGAGCGTCATCCTGGGTCCTCTTTCTGCCTTGATGGCACCTGCTTACCGCTTCCATCTGGCCTGAGAGAAAAGAGACAGCTCCGTCCCAGCCAGGCAGCGACCTGTCAGCCTTACTCCTTGTGGCAGTTACGGTGTCCCCTCACGTCCCAGGGGAAAACAGAGCGAGAAGCAACAAAGGGCGTCTGCCTCCCGGACTGCTGGGACAGCCCATTCGCCACTGACACTCGACTTCCTGGTGACTAGGAACAGGCCTGAAAGTTGAGTTTTCTTTCTCACCAGCTTCCGCAGCATTCTGAGGGTGGGTATCAGAAGGAGCAGGCGTTAAGCAGGTGAGGAAGAGGAGGAAGTACGTGGACATGGGATGTGCGTGTGCGTATCTAGGGCACGCGCATCCATGTGTGAGCACACCTACGGCACGCATCCTGTGTGAGCATCTGTGTGTGCACGCATGTGTGCACAAACGTGTGTGCGTAGTACCACAAGGGCGTGTGTCCACGTGTGAGGTGCCCACCTGTGTGCGTGTCTCCCAGGGTCAGGCGCTCGTCACCCTGGCCTCCTTCCCACCCCGAGCAGCTCTGTGAGGCAGATTTTCGGGCACTTTCTGTGGAGCCGCAGTTTCCAAACCTCTTTCAGCCCGTAGACCATTTCAGAGGCTTAGCTCACACTGACGGAGGGGCATCACCGGCCACTTTACTGCCTTCTCGTGTACTCCACCAGCAGCCCCAGGAAATGAGCATGGTCGCTGTTCCACTCACAGAAGAGGACACAGAGGCTCAGAGAGAGGAAGGGGCTTTCTCAAGGTCAGCCAGCAAGTTGGCCGGGGAGCTGTGATTTGAACACAGGTCTGTTTGACTCCAAAGCACATGCTCTAACCCACTGAGCGCTCTTCCCTGTCACTGGGGCAAGGGACATGGCGGGCGGGCCGCAGCGCTGGTCACTGCATCAACATCCTACTAGCAGTGGCTGGGAAAAAACCTTCAGTGAGCCTTTGGCCCCGTTCAGCCGTCAGCTCTCAGTGTGACCTGTGACATCTCTCCCCCTTAGCTGCCAGTGACAGTTTTCTGAGCTCTGCCGTTTAGAGGAACACGCATGGCTCCACTACCCACCAACTACAGGCGGGTCATATAATTTCTCTAAAGCTTTAGAGTTCCTATTGTGGCTCGCGGGTTATGAACCCGACTAGGATCCATGAGGATGAGGGTCTGATCCCTGGCCTCGCTCAGTGGGTTAAGGATCCAACAGTGCTGTGAGCTGTGGTGTAGGTCTCAGGCGCAGCTCAGATCCCGCACTGCTATGGCTATGGCGTAGGCCAGCAGCTACAGCTCCCATTTGACCCCTAGCTACGGTGTGGCCTGAGAATGCAAAAAATTTAAAAAATTTTTAAAAATGTGTTTAATGCTCTGCATCCTCGTCTCTAAAATGCAGCTACTGCAGACAGCACCACGACAGGGACCTACCGTGCCAAAAGCACGGCCCGCATGTGACCGCCGCGTGACACGTGCTTGTTAAATGGGCTGTCGCCGATGCTGAGGGATCCAGCGGACCCGGGCTCAAACGTCCACCTTGACTTCTAGTGGCTGTGCGACCCTGGCAAAAGTTACATAGCTGTTGAACTTTCCTCACTTGTAAAACAGGAATAAAAATAGCACCTACTTCATAGGTTCATCTGAGGACTAAATGAGATAATGCACTCAGCACAGAGTAACTGCCCTGCAAGTGTTAGCTAACATGATTTTCATATATTGTGCAATAATACAAACAAGGATTATATAGGGTCTAATTTTGTTCTAGTTTAAGGTTTTAAAAAGAAAATGCAAGGAAGCATCTGGTTTGACAAAGTTTGCTAAATATTGGGTTGTTTGTAAAAAAAATTTTTGCACAATCAGACCTGGCTCATGGGTCAATGGAAAGTCAGTTTCCCTTTGGCTCTGAAACCAGCAGCTGAATGCAGTTTATTCTGGGGCTGGCTCACAGTTTGGCTAGGTTCAAGGCCATGACCATGAGTAAGTAATTCACCCTTGCCAAAAACCATAATAATAGTCATATTCTAAATATTTATACTACAAGAAACCAAACTGGCCCAACCTTCAGGGGTCATGGGTGCCACTCATTCACTCAGTGGAGTTTATTCATTCATCTAACTCAGAATTGTTGACCAGGTACCTTGTGCCAGACACTGGGCACTGCTCACACCGTGGCTGATGGGATAGAAACCTGCGGAAACTGTGGTAGATTCAGTAAATCAAGGCTCTCAGGGACGGGAACTGCTCTTGAGCTGCACAGAGTCCTGGAGAGAACGCAGGCCTGTGCATTTAGTACATCTCACAATATGTCCTGTCCAAACTGTCCAAACTGGCCCTTAAGGGTCATGTCAGCCAATACATGCATTCTACGGGTGGGGAAGCTGAACCCAGAGAGAGAAAGGGAGACCCTGGGGCCACAATACCGGGCTAGCGTCCTGCTCTCTTGACTTCCACGTCACCACTGCAATAAGTCCTCTCTTTACTCCCAGGATTTTAGGTACACCTCTTACAGACAACAGGTTCTACAGATATATTAGCTCATAAACAGCCTCAAACACAGTAGCAGTAAGAATAAAAAAACGACCTTACTAATAATAGCATCTACCACTGACTGGATAATTACTTGGTGCCAGATATTTTGTTAAGCATTTTATAACCCTACCACTTTAATGCCCCGAACAGCCTCACTGGATAGGTCACTGTTACTCCGTTGTACAGAGAGGACACTGAGGCTCAGAGAGGCGAAAGGACTTTCCCATGACGACACAGCTAGAAGTTGCAGAGCCATAACTGCTTCTGTCTGACTTCAAACCCAGCATCCACAGCCACCTTGCCACGTCCTCATCAGGGTACAAGGCACAGGGTACCGCTCTTGTACAGCCTCCTCCTGTGCTTACCTGGGCTGGCAATGGTTTGATGCCTGCAGCTGGGATGCAGGAATAAAGAGCATCAGAGGAGCAGCAAAGCACTGGAAGTCCCATCCTAGGATTGCGTGCCCACTAAGATTCAGGCTGTGACAAGCTCGTGGGTGAGGAAGATAGCGAGTGATGGAGCACTCATTGTCTGCTGAGGATGGACAGGCATAAAGTCTGTTCCAACACCTGTCCCAGGCTAAGGGTTGCACCAGATGCTGTGAGATAACTTGTCACATGACATGGAGCAAAGCATTTCCTTTCTTCTAGAGAGCATGGTATAATGATTAAGCCCAGGGCCTCCAGAGCCAGACTGGGTTACATCAAAGCTCTGCCTCTTACCAGGACTAAATGATCTCACGCAGTATTAGCATTTACTGAGAGTCATTTCACGGTTCTATAAAACTGAGATAATGATACCTACTTTCTAGTGTCATTATAAAGACTAAATGAGCCACTATTTGGAACTCAGAATGGTACCTAACACATAGTAAGAATTATACACATTTTTGCTACTTTTTAAAAATTAAATAAACTAATAGTTGATCATTCAAATTAAGATGCTTTGGGCTACATAATAACAGAATCTATAACCCAAAGTGGCTTTAAAATAAAATTTCATTAGTATCTCCCATAATGAGGAGTTCCTGTTGTGGCTCAGTAGGTTAAGCACCAGACTAGTATCCACGAGGATGCAGGCTCGATCCCTGGCCCTGCTCAGTGGGGTAAGGATCTGGCATTGCCATAAGCTGTGGTGTAGGTTGCAGATGGGGCTCACATCCTGCGATGCTGTGGCTGTGGTGTAGGCCGGCAGCTGCAGCTCCAATTTGAGCCCTAGACTGGGAACTTCCATATGCTGCTGGTGTGATCCTAAAAAGAAAAAAAAAGTCTCCCACAACGAGAACCATCTGGAAGGCAATGGTTCCAGGCCTCAGGATGTCCCCAGGAACTCAGGATCTTCTCAGTCTCCCTCCCAACATCCCCCACGTTTCACTGCCTTCCTTCCCGTCCAAGGATGGAGGCAGCAGCTCTGAGCATCCCATCTTCACAAAGCCACAGCCAGAAGCAGAAAGGAGGGGACACGGGGCTCTCTCCTGCACGTTACCTTCTTATGAGGTAGAAAAATCTTCTCTAGAAGACTTTCCTTATTGTCATTAGCCAGAATAGGATCTTGTGATTATCCCAGCCACTGCGGAAGGCTAGAAAAGCAAGATTTTGGCATTTTCAGTCACTACCTGGAGCTGGGATCCACAGCAAAGAAGATGAAATGAATAAGAGTTGCCGAGTGGGCAATCGATCGACCTGCCTGGCAGGGCAGTTTCGAGAAAGAAATGTGAGGAAAGGTGCAGAAATACTGTGAAAGAGTTAACTGCTTCCACTATACATGTGTAAGCTATCATTCTCATAAATAATAACAGCAACAATGAGGCTAATTAGAGTCTAGAGAGAAGCAGGATGCCAATAATTCTAGGCAGTCCTGTTCTTTTTTCCATGAACATGGCAGGCAAAGGAAAAATGAAAGGAAGCCAAATGCCTCATGGCCCAGCCACTAAAACCGACATTGCATGACCTCCTAATAACCCAGACCCAGGGAACAACTGGTCCCCAACCTCCCCTCTCAGTTTGGAAGGTTCTAAATAAAGTCTGGAGAGAAAGAAAATGAAAGTCAGCTTAGAACATTGGTAGAATTCCTCTGAGAGGTGGAAACTTCTGTTTAGAAAACACTTGATGAACCACTTTGTACTGAAAAATCAGCCCTGTACCATGGTCTAGATCAAGGATCAGTTCTCTGTAGGGCCAGACAGTATTTTAGGATGTGCAGACAGTATGGACTCTCTAGCAACCGCTGCTCTCTGAGCACTGTGAGGGCAGCCAAGATGTCAACGTATGACTGTGGCTATACCCTGATAAAACTTTATTTATACGAACAGGGGGAGAGCCGGACTTGGCTCAAAGGCCGTAGTCTGCCAACCTCTATTCTACATGGCAAGTTACATAAGACAAAAACCTAGGCCAACGGGCTCAATTTTGAACGCACACGGGGCTACACAGGGCATGTAAAGAAGCAAACAGACAGGGTGGGGCCCACGGCAGCGTGAGGACTACATGACTCATGGAAAGAAGGCAGTTGTAAAAACCAATGTAGTCAGATCACCCAGTCTTCTGAGAAAACCAGAAATGCAGCTATCTACATCTTCTAAATTTTTTAGTGCGGCAACTAATTCAAAATTTTAAACCTGATGCAGACCAAAAACAAAACAGATCTGGGGGCCAGTACAGCTTGGGGACAGCCAGTGTGTGACCTCTGGCCTAGAAAATCACCCTCTTGGGCAACATGCTATGACAACCAGGTACATATGACACATCGAGCGACATGATCCAGGAAACTCAGCACAGAGCCGGGCTGACCTACTGGGAATGGCATGCATAACCGCTACTGTCCTGCCCAGCGGCCGGGCCCACGGGGCGGGCCGCGCACAGAAAGGACAGCAGCCAGCCTGTCTGCGCTGTCTTCCCCTTCCCACCTCGGCTACGCTCTGCCTTCTCCCCGCGGTGGTGGCATCTGCAGTGTGCTGTGACTTCGGGCGCTGTGCAGCGCTGCTCAAATGGACCTTCCTGACCTGCCTTAAAGGAGGGACGGGGTTATGTGTAGAAAGGTACTTTACAAACCAGAAAACCATAGATATGTCAGCCTGGCCGGTTTCTGGCTTTCACTGCCCCAAACACTAACTCAGAGGCTCCGATAAGCAGTATATTCTTTCCAGAAAGGATAAAAACCCCCAGCAACATTGCGAGCAGGACAGAAGCAGAGCCAAAACAACACAACAACAACAAAGCCTAGCCATGTTTCCTGCCAGTACAAAAGCCCTCTCCTGTGCCCGACCCTGCTCTGAGGAAGGCCAGGCACCGCCTAAATGCCCCGGGCTGCAGACAGCTCAGCGTGTGACACCCCGTTCTTGGCTCACGTCTAGATACTCCCCTCGCCTGTTCTTAACTTCTCTGCCCTTCTCATCAGTTTCCATAAAACTGCAGCATCCTGAGAATCTGCCAGGAGCTTCCCCTCTCCCAGCTCGCACGCCCTCTTCCTGCCCCTGTCCTGCTCTTTGCTGGAGCCTCGGCTTCAGACGATACGCTGGCCTGCCTGTTCTCATCTCCGTAAATCGGCCTTATTTTGGGACAAGGAAGGGAGAAGAGGGAGGACAAGACAGCGGCAGACACAGCGAGCACGAGCGAGGCGGTCTCTCCAGCCCACATCCTGTTCAGCACCGTGTCCACTTCCGTTCAAGTGGGGAAAGACTTCTAACTTAGCATTCTGCAGGCAGGCTGTGAGGGGCTGGCCCAGCGCTTTTCCAACGTTTTCTCAGCACCTGTGCGTCTTCGGCACTGCCTCAGGGACCAGGCAGAGAAAGCAAGAGGGCTGCCACAGGTCACAGCGCTGACAGCGACAGGTTCTGCCTTATCTGTTTTGCATACTCATCTGAATAAAACTGTGATCAAAAAAAAACTTCTGTTGCTAAAAAAGAAGTTTGCAAACTCCCATGCTAGCCACTGTATCAGGATCAGAGGAAGCAAGGCAGGCTCCCACACTGAAGAAGTCGGCAGGGCACCCCGAGGTAAAAGCCATGTGTTTGGGCAAAGGGCAACTGAGGCTAAATTTCAGTCCAAAATTAAAACAGCTTTACTGAATATCAAATAAGAAAAAATGTATCTATTCACACAATTCAAACTGTCTACTTCCCTGAATAAAGAATACACTGAGGAAATAAGCAACTGCTTAAACAGGAATATACTTCTGCATCTGCTCAGCGGTGATGTGGGGGAAGACTTCTAACTTAGCATTCTGCACGCAGGCTGTGAGGTGTTTCTCGAAGCTGCCATGAGGCCCTACTCATCACTGCTTAGTGGAGAAATCAGCCCTGGGGACGCCCAGGGATTGTCAACAGGGCAAAACTCTAAAAGAAGCGCCCCAGCTCCAGTTTTCTTCCCCTTGCTGCTCAAGTTCAGATTTTCCCCTGCAGATTTATCCTTGGGGATCATAAACCCCGGCCTGTGGGCAAGCGAGCAGAGCTGGCAGGCAGGGCCTACAGGGAGAGGCCAGCATGCGCAAAGGGACGTGTTCTGTCGGCTGAGCCAGAGTCAAAGAGCGCTCCCACACACACCCTGTGCTGACTCAGACCCAAGGCTGACGGGGGAGGAGGGTCTGTGGGTGTGGTCACCGCCCATCTCCAAAAGAAATGAAAAGGCATTAATCGTATAGTTTTAGAACTGTGCATTCTAAGACTTTCAGTGCCTCTTAGAACCTCTGGCCTGCCAGAAAACAGAGAAGTTCCATCCAATACTGCGTAAGTGGTTTTTTTGTTTGTTTTCCTTTTCTTTCTTTCTTTCTTTTTTTTTTTTTGTTGCACCCGCGACACGTGCAGGTTCCCAGGCTAGGGGTCTAACAGGAGCTGTAGCTGCCGGCCTTCGCCACAGCCACAGCAACGCGGGATCGGAGCCGCATCTGCAACCTTCACCACAGCTCATGGCAACGCCGGATCCTTAACCCACTGAGCAAGGGCAGGGATCGAACCCACAACCTCACGGTTCCTAGTCGCATTCGTTTCCGCTGAGCCACGACGGGAACTCCCAATACTGCATAAGTGTTAAGTTCCTGGGCTCTGGAGGCAGATGGACCTAAACTCAAGACCACTCTAACTTACTGGTGGGTATGGAGCAGCTCACAGGAAGGAAGAGAAGGGAAGGCTTAGGAAAAACTCCGAGCAGGAGCAGAAGTCACCTGGCAGTCTGGCCCAGGAACCGGAGCTATGATCCAGTCCTGAGGATTTCTCCTGCTCTCAGATGAGAAGCTCGGGATTCTAAGTTCCGGAAGAGAGCAATTTCAACTGGCCTTGCCCTTGTCTCCACAGTGGGATTTGAAGAAGTCTTCAGGCACCACAGTGAGAGCACGAGTGAGCTGACTTACCATTCAAACAAGACTGAAAACACTGAGAGGAAGAGAACTCCCAAAGGGAAATCAGGGCTCTTGGGCAGCAGGACTGCTGCCTAGGACCACAAACAAGGAGCATCTATCACCACTCCTGCCACGGGGCTGCCCAGAGGATGGACAGACCAGCCACACAGAGGGCTCTGCACCTGTCCGCACACAGCAAGCTGGCCATGCGGCACCGGCACCTTCTGTGATAACTTCCACTTCTTGTGGGGCTAGAGCCCCTGGATAACATGCCTGTCCAACAATTACCTCCAACCGAGACCTTGCCCCTGGGGAATCATGGCTCCTGAGCTACCGTCTGAATGCAGAGACCATTCCAATGGGGAATTTCAAAGAGTTTTACTGAGCACAAGGACAGCCCATGCCACGCTACGGGAATCTAACAATATCTGGGATGGGACCAACTGTGGCTCAGAAAGCGACTTGCGTGTGGACTTTACTCTTCTCTACACCAGGAATGTCCTATATGCCGTCCCTCTCAAACCCAATCAACCGCAGTCAAGCGCTGAGCTCTGGCGGCTGAGCGTCTTCACACTGTCAGGTCAGCAGAGGAGAGAAACCACGACCAGAAGACATGACTCAGAGACCTCACCTCTTCCTTAGCACTCCACTGAGGAGCAGGCTCCTCGGGTCTTCATGCGACGCCTCCAAAACTCTAAGAGGATTCCCACTTGCTTTACTGCCCCCAACAATGCCCATTAAAGGGGTGCTGCAGACCTCTGGTATCTGAAAGCATGTTGCAAGGCATATGCTGACCTCAACGTCAGCTATACATAAAGGGTGGGGTACATGGAAAGCCATCCTGCGGTTGTCTGGCCAGTCAAAGCCACCTTGCCCTGCAGGACATCAGCCGGGCTGACGGCTGGCAAACACAAAGCACTAGCTCTGGTCTCTTCAGCAAGCAGTGCTGGGAAAGCTGAACAGCCACACATAAATCAGTGAAGTTAGAGCACACCCTCACACCATATATAAAAATAAACTCAAAATTACTTTAAGACCTAAATATAAGACAAAACAACATAAAACTCCTAGAAGAGAACATGAGCAAAACATTCTCTGACATACACTGTAACAATGTTGTCTTGGGTCAGTCTTCCAAGGCAAAAGAAATAAGAGCAAAAATAAACAAATGGGACTTAATCAAACCTACAAGCTTTTGCCTGGCAAAGGAAACCATAAACAGAATGAAAAGACAACCTATGGGGAGCTCCCGTCGTGGCTCAGTGGAAATGAATCCGACTAGGAACCATGAAGTTGCAGTTTCGTTCCCTGGCCTTGCTCAGTGGGCTAAGGATCGAGCGTAGCCGTGAGCTGTGGTGTAGGTTGTAGATGTGGCTCGGATCCTGCATTGCTGTGGCTGTGGTGTAGACCGGCAGCTACAGCTCTGATTTGACCCCTAGCCTGGGAACCTCCATATGCCGCAGCAGTGCAGCCCTAAAATGACAAAAAAAAAAAAAGAATGAAAAGACAACCTATGGAATAGGAACAAGTATCTGCAAATGAGCAACTGACGAGGGCTTAACTCTTCAAAATATACAAATAGCTCATACAACTCTACAACAAAAAAACCACCCCATCAAAAAATAGGAAGAACTAAACAGACATTTCTCTAAAGAAGACATACAGATGCCCAACACCAAAAAAAGATGCTCAATATCACTAATCATTAGAGAAATGCAAATCAAAACTACAATGAGGTACCACTTCTCACCAGTCAGAATGGCCATCGTTTGGAAGTCTAGGAATAACAAATAGAGGGTGTGGAGAAAAGGGAACTCTCCTACACTGCTGGTGGGAATGTAAGATGGTACAGCCACTATGGAAAACAGTATGGAGGTTCCTCAGAAAACTAAATATAGAGCTGCCCTACCCCACTCCTTGGCATTTATCCAGATAAAACTATAATTCGAATAGATGCATGCATCCCTGTGTTCACAGTAGCACTATCCACAATAGCCAAGACATGAAAACAACCTAAATATCCATCAAGAGATGAACGGATTAAGAAGATGTGGTTCATACACACAATGGAATACTACTCAGCCATAAAAAGAATGAAATCACGTCATTTGCAGCAGCATGGATGAACCTAAAGATGATCACACGAAACAAAGTCACCCAGAAAAAGGCAAATACCATGTGCTATCACTTACAAGTGGAATCTAAAACATAACACAAATGAACATTATCTATGAAACAGAAATGGACTCAAAGACATAGAGAACAAACTTGTGGTTGCCAAGGGGGAGTTGGGGTGGGGGAGGGATGGACTGGGAGTTTGGGGTCAGCAGATGAAAACGACTATATATAGAAAGGATAATAACAACGTCCTACTGTATAGCACAGGGAACTATATTTAGTATCCTATTACAAACCATAATGGAAAAGAATATTAAAGAAAGTATATACATGTATAACTGAATCACTTTTCTGTACAGTAAAAATTAACATTATAAATCAACCATGCTTCAGTTAAAAATTAATTGCATAGTCACAACAATAACAAAAAATAAAGCACTGTCTCTGATCTCAGTTCCATTTATATTCTAGTATTTGCTGGGAGTATCAATACCATGATTCGGTAATACACGTCTTCAGCTTGGACACCTCTAGTTTCCTCTTTCTAAAGCAGCCGGTTCCATCATTTGTTCATTCAACAAACATATTCTGAGACCTACTAGGAGCCAGTTACTATGGAAAGAGCTAAATACCAGTACCTATGAAGTGCATCCGATGGGTGGGACAGAGCAGCTATGTTTTACTCACATTGTTTCAATTCATCACAACAGCCCTGTGGAGTATATCACTTGTTTCTGCAATAACTACTTGTGCTGCTCATGTAACTAGAAAACTTTTCATTACATGGCAAAAATTCTGCTTCCATTTACCTTACCCTTGACCTTCCTTTGCCCTCAGAAGAGGCTAATAAGTGAAACCAAATGGGCTGAGGGAGCAGGTATGGCTCCATCTGAAAGACGGTCTCAGATCCTCTTACAGTACCTCGTGTGGGGACAAGGCTTCACCTAGTGTGAGGGAAGGCTAGTGAGAAAGCCCAGTCTCTGCTCTCTGTTCCTAAGTGGTTCCAGAGGCTGCAGTTCCCAACAACAAGTGAAAGCCAGAGCCATCTACAGCTCCAACGGCAGAAAGGAAGAGAGAACAGAGATGGATGAGGGCCACTGACGGTTCCCCTGAAACCAGTGGTCTCCCTTGGACCACGTGAGATGCCCCTGCAGGGGCAGGGATGCGCAGGCCAAGGCAAGGTTTCTGCAGAATCTCCTCATCACTGACTCTCCCGGCAGGACCCGCTGCTTGGCTGTGTTTAAACTGTCACCCAGCCAAAGCAGCTTGGTGGCACGCCCAAACACTAACCCAGCAAACACATTAGGACTAGATCCCAGGCCAAAACTTTTTTAAAGCATAATTTGAACTAAATAGCCAGTCAGTTTAAAAATACTCCAAGCAGAGAGCCAATGAGATTTGAAAACCAGGAAAACTGAAAATAAAAGGTCTATTTACTCGTTCACTCATTATTTAAACCTTGCCTTTTTCCAGAAAAGATCTAAGATGTCAAGAGCCAAATTATTTTTAAAACTAAAAACAAAAATAGTATTATTAATGTTCTGCAAATGTCAATGCTATCACAAAAATCTTAGTTTAACATTCAAAGCATAAAGCTTATCTGCGTGTGTGTGCCACGCATGTGGGCCCCTGTGCCTCTTCACTACTCTACAAGGGGTCTGAAATGCAGGGGGTCCCTTCTTGCTCCTAAACATAAAAATATGTCACAATGCAGTATTTTCCACCTGAGCCATGCATTTGTTCCTTCAGAATCATTCAGTGAAATTCAACCATGGGCCAGTCACTGAACCAAAAAGCCACACACATTTATTGTGCACACAAAGCTTACATTTAAGACAGCTGGCGACAAATTATGCTCCGTGCTGAAATCGCGGCCTTCACATCCACGGGCCCAGAGAGCTGGAAAAGTACTGAGGGTCATCTAAACCAAAGCATTTTCCCAAGTGCAGCCATTTAAGTACCAACCTCATGGTTTTTGCCATATTCCAATACTACCTTTATAGGTTTCTTTAAATGTTCTCATCTACATAAACACTTTCCTTTTAGGAGAAAATTCTACATGACTGCCATAAATGGAAATCCAAGATCAACCGTCATTAAAAAAAAAAAAAGGTAACCATAAAATAAACAAATCAAAAATAAACCAATGTGATTAAATTCTCATTTAGACGTACGTATGCCATCTTAGGAAGACTCTGAGCCTGAAGCCAGCTCTCACTTTGTAAAAAGATCAGGAAGTGTTTAAAAGATGTTAAAGAGGGAGTTCTCCTCGTGGCTCAGTGGTTAACAAATCCGACTAGGAACCATGAGGTTGCGGGTTCGATCCCTGGCCTTGCTCAGTGGGTTAAGGATTCGGTGTTGCCGTGAGCTGTGGTGTAGGTCGCAGATGCGGCTCGGATCCCGCGTTGCTGTGGCTGTGGTGTAGGCCGGCGGCTACAGTTCCTGTTAGACCCCTAGTCTGGGAACCTCCATATGCCGCGGGTGCGGCCCTAGATAAGGCAAAAAGACAAAAAAATAAATAAATTAGTTTAAAAAATAAATAAATAAAAGATGTTAAAGAGATATTAACACTAGTCTGGGATGTTCTCCTCTCCTTAATCAGAAGGACTGAGGGAGAATTAAATCTTACATAATTGTCTATTATGTGACTTGTTTTTAATGTTGTAATAAACAGTCAGAGGACTTAGGAAATCATGTCTAATCCAGCCCTTGCGTTTTCCACAGGGAGCTGGGGCCCAGAGATGGGTGGTGAGCAGACCAAAGGTGAACAGCACCTGAATGGCAGAGCCGATAACAAACCCCGATTCCCTGCATTTTTAGCCAGACAAGTATGGGCCGAAGATCAACAAATAACTAAACAAATTCTTACATTTGCTCTTCATCATGATTGAAAACCTCCTGACCCATTTTAGGTTTGTATAGGAAGAAATCAAAATCCATCTCAAACTGGCAGACAGGGTGATCCCTCTTATCAGCAAATACCAACTTTTTTTCTTTTTTCTGTTTTCTCCACCCACTCAGTTTTTCAAGTGTTATAGAAACACATGAAAAAGCTCATATTTTAGTAGAACTATCCACCAAGATCCTGAACAAAACCTAGAAAGCTTGTAGACACGTCTGCAGATCCCACATCCTTAGGTAACCTGCTATGATAAGGAATTCAGTGGGGAAAAAATACCCAGCCCGACCCCTTAAGAACCCTTTGTCCCACAAAACTCTCAGTGTGCAACCCTGCACTCAGCAGCCCTCGCCATACACTGACTGTAACACTGTAAACCAGGTCTGGGCGGAGAAGAGAGGGACCCTCTCCCCCACTGACTGCCTGCCCTCTGTCCACCTCACAGAGCAGCTCTCGGCAATGGTCCCAGGGAGGTCGCTGATGTCAGAGACACGGAAGCCATCCACCCATCAAGGAAAGTCATCCCAGCTCCCTACTGTCCTCTGGGAAGATGAGGCCAGGGTTCAAGGCACCTGTGCTGCACAGGAGAGAGTGAAGGGGGATATGACAATTCATGAAATCTGGTGACTTTTTCCCTCAAAGATGGCACGGACTATTTTAGAAGGACCAAAAGCCACACTTTTGGTGACAACTCACAGATTCAGCTTTTCCTTGCCTGCCTAACTCCTGGGGCAGGCTGTACCTATCTACCTTACGCAAGCAGCACAATACCCCTGTGCCCTCTAGGACCAGTGCCATGTGAATGTCCAAAATCAAACAGAGAAGTGACTCTTGTTCCTAATGTGGAAAGAGCAGGACTTCCTATGACACAGCTGGTGTTTCCTGAAATAGAACAGGATTTGAGCAAACGGTTGTCACCAGGCAGGCAGGAAAAGCCGAGCGTGGCTTGATGCTAGCGGTGACTCAGACCCGCGCTCCCGGACACCCGGTCATCCCGGTCGGGTCTGACTCTTTTCCAGCTAACAGGCTCAGCCACCAGATTCCGTCTTTGCCAGCACTCACTGTCCTGCCAGCCTACTTGATTTCCTGAGGAGGCCATGCCTCTGTCCTTCCTCTTATGTCATTTACACTCAGTTCCAGTTTCTATTTTGAAATCGATTAGGTCTTGATCAACCATTTGTTCATTTGCAGAACATTTTCCTCTGGGGAAGACAGTGGTTTACATTTATCCCAACCAGAGGCAGGGCTTCTTCTGGAGTTGATTCCCACTTTGGGGCACATGCCCAGCTGCTATCACAACAGGCGGGGCGCAAGTGTACTGAGGTGGCTGATTCAGCAAAGATGGCCTTGGCTGTGCCCCATCACCCAGACTCCATTTCTCAGACTGTCCGTCCTATATCAAACTGGAACCTCATTTAATTGATATTTTAGTGACTCCTACTTATGAAGCAAACACTATGCTGGGGCTACAGACATTTAAAAAAAAAAAACATCTCACCCCCCGACGCCCAGACTTCACTCTAGCGTGTTAAGACCTTCATGGAGCTGCGAACAAAACACCGTGGGGGCGGTGGGTTGGCAGCCCTCCAGCTTGTCCCCCGGTACCCTGCCCTCCGCACCCGGCTTTGGCCTCGCTGCCCTTCATGTGGTTCCTGCCACGCTCACTGCTCCTTTGAACCACAGCATCCGCATCACCTTAAAGCTCCAGAGATGCACAGGACCCGGGGGCCCATTCTAAACCTACTGAAGCAGAATCTGCATTTTAACAAGATTCCCAGGTGAAATGCATGAATTGTCAAGTTCTGAGATGCACCCACAGAAGAGGTTGTGAGCCTCTGCTACGGACTGTTCAGCTGGCATCTGACTCATGACCGCGCTCTGTTTGCGAAGCGTCGATTACTCCATCTCGGCCGGAACGAGCCCCTCTCCAACTTGGAATGGAAGCACTGATCAGTGGGAGCAGAGATTCTGATTCGGTGGGTCTCGGCGGGCCCCCAGTCTGCAGTGCACGTTCTCCCGGGTAAGTCGGCAGGGGCTCACGGACCACAGTCCTAGTAACAAGAGCGCAAGGAACTGAGAGATCAGGTATAAAACAAGAGCGTGTGCCCAGAATAACGCCCCTGAGGGGGGCCCCCGCCCACCGCACCCCTGGGGGGTGGGCAGCATCTCCGGTCCCTGCGTTTCCAGCACCCAGTTCTGGCCGTCACAAAGGAGCCTGCGCCATCACCGAACAAATGAAGGCGCATCAGTCAGCTCTCACCGCTCTCCCGCTCCCCACTGGCCGGGCCCCTACGGGTAACAGCCCCGTGAGGCTTGGCCTGACTGCGGCCCGCTGCCCCCGGCTCCTGCTTGCTTCTGCGCCCACACTAGCCTTTCTCCTGTTTCTCAAACACACCTCAAGCTTTCGCCTGCCTCGGGGTCTTGGCACATGGTCTCCCCTCGACCTGGAGTGCCCTTCCTTCGGCTCTTCCCATAGCTGGTGGCTGCCTGTCGTCCACGTCACTGCTCAGATTTCACCTCCTCGGCGAGGCCGTCCCTGACTGACCTGTCTAACTGGTGAGCGTACACCCCCCAAAACAGGCAATTCTGCACATTTCTCTTAGCCCTTACTCACCTGAACACAGTCCAAGCATTCCTTTTCTTCTCTGATTCTCCTGCCTGAAGCAAACTGAAAGCAAGGAGCTCACCTACAACGCCGAGCCCACCCTGATGCTCAGTGGAGAGCTGTGGGATGAATGGGTCAACGACCTAAAGCTCGCCATCACTTGCTCCTGGAACTGCAAGATGAGAGGCGCCAAGCGCTGTGAGGTGAGGAGAGGGAACGACGGCTCCTCCTGGGTAAGGAGGTGGGAGTGGGAACCAGGGCGGACGCGCTGAAGGAAGTGGGATTTCAACCTCACCCTGAAGCGTGGAAAGGACAGTGACGGGTAATGCGAGGCACAAGCGGCCACGCCAGGCAAACAGAAGGGCCTGGGCAGGCAGAGCGGGAGGACTCGGGGAACAGGGCACACGGCTGCTGGGGGGGGACGCGGCACCTGCCCGGTTCTGGGATCCAGGGAGAGACGGCCCTCACTGTAGGTGCGACATGGCCTGGCAGCTGAGGTCACTGCCTCCCTCAGTCAGTCCTTGGCCACACCCTGGCCGAGACGATGGAGCCCAGTTCTCTGAGGCAAAAAAGGGATGAAGAAGAAACAGGTGAGCCTGGAGGTCAGGACCCACCTCCATGCCCGCCTCACCTCACTCCAGCGGGCTGCTGAGGCCGCCTGGCTTCTGTCCTCCTGTCTGTAAGAGGCCAGATAGTCATTATTTTTTCATTAACACCCTGTGATAACTGTTTTCAGGTTCAAGTCCCTGTTTAACTCCAAATTCCTTAAGAGTAAAAACCAGGTTGGTCAGCCTCACTCACTGCTCTATTTTAAGAGCTAAGGTCACGGTGCTTGGCACCCAAAAGCTCCTCAGCAAAACTCATTCATTCACTCACTGCCACTGCTGAAGCACCCAGAGCAGGAGTGACACAGGGCAGCCGGAGTAACACAGGGGCAACAGGAGTGACACAGGGGCAGCCGGAGTAACACAGGGCAGCCGCAGTAACACAGGGGCAGCCGGAGTGACACAGGGCAGCCGGAGTGACACAGGGGCGGCCGGAGTAACACAGGGGCGGCCGGAGTAACACAGGGCAACAGGAGTAACGCAGGGCAGCCGGAGTAACACGAGGGCAGCAGCGGTCTCTACCCTATCAAGGGTCGAATCACGTTCTATTTGAGGGGAACACGTTCTAGAAGCTGGATGTGGCTGGTCTCACTGTATGACCTTAGCAAGCTACTGAATTTTGAGTAGAAGAGACTAGATCACCTAGTTCAGGATTCTGAACTAGATTTTGAGAAATTCTAGGATTCTGTGATATGCGCTGTGTTTAGTAAACAACGATGTGTTTCTTAAGATTTAATGAGCCTAAGCAAGCCTTTGACTTGTTTGGGAGCTCCACTTAAAAGTAAAGTGTGCAAAGTAAGCTTCAGTGCTCAGAGTTGGTTGTACATCCGACGTCAGCCCAGTCTCTCGCTCTGGCCACAGAACGGGCAGGAGGGGAGAAGGTCGAAACCAGACAAGCTTTCAAGGGGAGGGCAGCTGAAGGCGGCGTCTGAGGAAACGCAGAGATAAGAGCAGCCCGCGAGAAGTCCAGCAAGACGAGGTGGAGACAGGCAGGCCCAGCACTGGGGGACATGGGACTGCGGGCCTGGTAGCTGGCAATGGCCGGAGCTTTCTGGGAAGTCTCAGAACAGATCACCAGACCAAGGCCTCAGGGAGAAGGAAGTGGGAGCTAAACAAGGGGACAGTTTGGTACACATAAGACTTAAGCCAGAACTGAAGTCCAAGGTGGGGGTCCGCCTGGCTTCTAAAGGAGGAACCATGACTCATGACGAACTGGCCCGAATCAGAACTGCAGCAAATGACTCGGCTTCTAATCAAGCTACCTGCTCAGGAGTCTTCAAGGCTCCCGCCGAGGCTTGTCCAAGTCACGTGGCAGCGAATCAGAAACACAGCTCCCTGTACCTGATGCCCTGAGCAGGGCTCCTCCACGACCTAACCCGCGTGGCGCTCGCTGGCCTAGGCTCCAAATCCAACGGGATTTTCTGAACCTGCACTAGAAAACGAGTGGTTTACTGCTTGGTGAAAGGGAGGAGATCACCTTTTCTTAACTGAGTTCTGGCTGGTGGCCTCAGGAATTAGACTGACATTTGTGTTTTTAGCGCCAGCCCAGCAGGAGACCTAGAAGGGTTTTTTCTGTCTCTAGCTCAGCACCTCTGGAGCACTCTTAATGGTGATTTAAAAGTTCTCCCTACAAAATACCAAAGCAACAGGTCAATTCAGGCCAAAACTAATTAATAAAAAAATTACTGGGCTCTCTGTACACTCACATGGCAAGTTTTCCAAGATAAAAACGTGAGTGAAAAAAGCAAAATCAGAGTATACAGTACGCTACAATTTGTGTTTTAAAAAAATAGGTAAAGAGTATTTCATCGAATTGCTTATATATTCAAAAAATATTCCTAGAAACGAATACAAGAAGCTAATAAGATGCACTGTCTACAGATAATCGCTAAAACACGGGCAGGGGAAAGAGAAAGGTTCTTTATGCCACTCCCTGATAATGTTGGATTTGGAAACCTTACGAATGCATTATCTGTTCCATACAGACTGCTAAAATATCTATTTGCTAGCACAGAGACTGCTGAAGAAAAAAAGAGCTATTTCAACGTATGTGGGCCTTAGGAAAATCATCTTTGGAGGTTGGAACAGCAGAAGCATCATGTCTGGAAACAGAACTGGACCAGGAAAAGACGCTGGTCCTGGGCCGGCTCTGACACTGACACTGATGCTGATGTTAGCTTTGGGGAGTTGTTCCCTCCCAAACTTGAGCGGCCCCCTCTATAAGGTCATGAGGGGGAACTGGAAACTTTTTGAAGGTCCCTTACTGCTCTGACATTCTGGGATCTATCCTATGGCTAAGTTTACTTGATTTGCATTGAATCACATGCTCTATAAAATATGTCCTGTTCAGGCATTTTGAATTCTGTATTTTGTTTTACTTTGTTTCACTACTTTCTTTTTTTCAACTGCCTTTTTAAGTAAGAGTTCCTTTTGAGAAACTTCCACCTGTCTCTGTTGAAAGTCACCTGGCCATGAAGTTGACTAAGGCTTGGGATACGGCGGCAGAGAGGACTGGCCAGGTCCTGAGTGGACGACAACCTGGAAAGAGGCAGAGAGCAAGGAGCACCAAGAAACAAATGCACTGGGGGTTGGGGCAGCCTCGTGGATGCACGCTGAACCCTGAGACTCAGCTTACACAGACAGATGTTCCAGGAAGCCAAGAGCGGCTGCTTCCCACTTCTGCTACCTGGAGCTGAAATGCTCTGAGTAATCAGACTTTAGATGAGGGGTAAGACACACTGGCTTCATCTCACTGAGCTAAACATTCCCCTTCCAGTGAAATATTCTACTTTCTGATTTGGGGGCATTCTAGCCCTTCCCATGTGCTTCATTTCAGGGTCCAAGTGTCCCCACGTGACCACACAGTGCGACTGTACCCTGCCACAGAGATCGTCAGGTGGGCGGTGGCCCACAGCGCTGGGATAAGATGCTTGCTTTGCTGTTACTACCAAAACTGGGGGCGTCAGGCTGTAAGACATGGAGCTGCTGGTCACCAAGACAAAACTGTTTGAAGCTTGGAAACAGAGGAAAGCAGAAACAAGAGACGGCAATGGCTGTGAGGTACTGCCAACCTGCTCTTGGAACTGGCTTGGTTTTCAGTCACGTGGACCGATACGTTTCTTTTCCTTTTTCTTAAATCAAGATTACTCTGTGCCTACCTAGATAATCTAGGACGATCTTTTTAATTTAAAGTTAGATGGTTAGCAGTTTTAATTTCACCTGTAATCCCTTTTTTTTTTTTTTGGCTGTGCCATTGACATATGGAAGTTCCTGGGCCAGGGGTCGAACCAGCACCACAGCAGTGACAACAGGGGATCCTTAACCTGCTGTGCCACAAGGGAACTACTCTTTGTTTTTTAAATTACTTAAGCCAGTTTAATTCACTTTCTGTTTCTTTCTTTTTCAAAAGGACTTACATATAAACGCCATCTCCAGCACTGAAGCTGACTACCTGAAGAACCACACTGAGAAGAACCCTGAGGGCCTGTCTGGGCTCATGACTCAGGAGGAAGGTATGCCAGGAGAGAGAAGAAGAAGGAGATGTGTAAAACGCTGCATCCTGTTGACTGGGATGAAAACCCCGACTCAGCCCTCTGCCTCACTCTGGACTGGTCAGTGTTTCATTTTTTTGCAAGGCTTGGTCTTTCAGGTTGGTATACGGGCAGGAACTTGTCAGCTTGTGTCCTCAGAAAGGTAAATTTCCACGTTTGCTTAGAGGTTTAGTGGGTATTCTGCCCTCAAAGCACTGTACTTGGTGCCATAAGTAAACTTCTTCCTAAGTACCTGTCCTCAAAAATTTCAGACTCTCAAGGGAAAACTGCTCCCTGCGTGACCTGGCATGCCACGTGTTCCACTCAATTCTCCGACCTCAAAGAGTTTGCAATCTGAAACTAGTCAAAATGAGCAATGACGCTAAAAGCGCAATAGATTACAGAGGCAGCATTTAAAAGTTTACAAAATAGGAGTTCCCACTGTGTCTCAGCAGGTTAAGGACCTAATGTTGTCTCTGTAAGGATGCAGGTTGGATCCCTGGCCTTGCTCAGTGGGTTAAGGATCTAGAGTGGCTGTGGCTGTGGCATAGGCTGCAGCTACAGCTCCGATATGACCCCTGGCCCAAAAACTTCCACATGCCACAGGTGCAACTATAAAAAGAAAAAAGAAAAAACGTTTACCAAACGGTGGATAAAGTGAGTCCTGGAGACAGAAGCAATGAAAGGTCACTCGTTGATTATTCCTAAATGGTTTTCATAGTTCCCCCAAATTGAGCAAGCTGATCTGGTTAACTGAGAATCTCCCTGATACAACTATTATGGATTCTGACCCCATATGATATCCTAAAAAAATAAACACTGTGTAAGAATGAGGTGCTCTTCTGACAGAAAGCTATTCACTCAAAACATTTTAAAATCAAAACACACGCAAAAATCAAAACTACTTTTTTGAGGCAGTCACGTTTTGAAGTCATAATTTACAGACAATAAAATTCATCCTTTTTAGTTACACAGTTCCATGAACTTGGACAAATGCATTCAGTTGTGTTATCAGTCCCCAGTCAAGATACAGGACAGTGCTATCACTTCGTACATTCCCTTGTGTTCCCTTTTTTTTTGTCTTTTTGCCTTATCTGGGGCCGCACCCATGGCATATGGAGGTTCCCAGGCTAGGGGTCTAACAGGAGCTGTAACTGCCAGCCTTCGCCACAGGCACAGCAACGCGGGATCCGAGCCACGTCTGCAACCTACACCACAGCTCACGGCAACGCCGGATCCTTAACCCACTGAGCAAGGCCAGGGATCGAACCCGCAACCTCATGGTTCTTAGTCAGATTCGTTAACCACTGAGCCACGAAGGGAACTCCAAGGATCTATTCCTTTTTATTACTGAGCAGTACCCCACTGTGTGTAGGTACCACAGTTTATCCATTTACCAGTAGAAGGACATTCCAGTGTTCCTATTTTGGCAACTACGTATAAAGCCACCATGCGCATTTTTACATGTTTCTGTGTGCACAAGTTTTCATATCTCTAGTATAAATATCAAGGAGTAGAAGTGTAGGTTAAGCGTATGTTTAACTTTTAAAAAACCTGTCAAAGCATTTTCCAGAGAGGCTGTTCCATTCTGCATTCCCAGCCCCCTTCATTTTTAAATATGTGGAATGTCATTTTATATAGGTTAACACTGTCATATTTCCATCAAGGCTTAAGGGACTTCATGTCCTCGGTGAGGGGAAAGTAACCTACAGATACCACCCAATTGTTTTTGTGGCATGAGACTGAGTCCTAGCTCTAGAGCAATTTTAGAAAAAGACGCAAATGCAGAATCTTGATGTTTGAAAGGAATTTAAAGGTCAGTGGTTCAAATCTCTGAGTAGTGCTGATATAAAAACATCTAAAATATATTTTAAAAATATATATGTTTAGCTTTCTTGAGGTATACTCCACAAAAATAATATGTACCGTTTTGTGCAACATATTATATATACATTGTGAACTGTTTACCACAGTCAAGCTAATTAACATATATATCACCTCACAGTGTTTTTGTGGGGGGGGGAGTGGGGAGTGACAATTCAGATCTACTCTCTTAGCGAATTCCCAGTATACAATATTTTTAACTAGCGTAATGCTGTCCATTAGATTTCCAAAATTCACCCATCATGCATAAATGAAACTTTGGCCAACATTTCCCTGTTCTCCACACTTCCAGCCCCTGGTAACCACGTTCTCTCTGCCTCTAGAAGTTTGACTTTTCTAGATTGTACAATTAGGGATATCATGCGGTATCTGTGTCTGCCTTATCTCACACAGCATAAAGCCTTCTGGGTTCATCCCTGCTGTGACAATGGCAGGATTTTCTTTTTGTTCACTGCAGCATTATTCACAGCAGATAAGGTATGGAAACAACCTAAGAATCCATTATCAAGTGAACAGACAGAGAAAATGTGAGATTATGCATGTACAAGCACACAGTGGAATATCATTCAAACTGAAAAAAAGAAGGAAACCTTGTCACTGAAGAGGGCTGTTTTGATCCAATCATAATCGACTGTCTCTCATTGGGGCCCTGCTCCATAGATTCATCACTGCCCACGTGGAACTGGGTATGTTACTTAGCTGCTTTAAACTTGTTTCTTCATCTCTAAAGGATTTTGGTGAGGATCAAGAGAAAAATGGATGGGGAAAAAGCTCTGGAATTGGAAAGTAGTTAAACAGCAAGCCTGGATTAGAAAGTAGACACCGCTAGTCAGTTTAGCTTTCTGTGGGCAATCTCACCAAGCCTGAGTGTTCTTGAAGCCTAACAGCACAGATCATAGGATTATCAAATGTCAGTACAGATAACATAATTTGTAAAGGTTTAGAACTGAAAACGTTCAAGATCTTCTACCAAGTCCTAGCTCTTAATGATAGTCAGTGAAGAAACAGAGGTCCTGAAATGCCAAGATCACAAAGTTACCAGCTGCAAAGCTAGTCAGAGAATTCAGAACTTCCAAACCTACATCCAAGGTTCTCATTATCCCGCACAACCTTCATCTAAAGGCTGGTTTGAACACGGATCAATCAGACACAACCAGCCTGTAAGGCCACCACAGGGCCTGCAAGTACACCCCACTCACCCGCTATCAGGCGTCCCTGTCCTCCTTTCCTGCCAGCACTAATTCCCCCTTCACTCGTTGGTTCTACAGTCTCTCAGTGGAAGTCAGCCTCTGCCGGGGCAAGAACTTCTCTTAGCTACACTGACTGGCGTAAAACAGGCCCTCAATAAATGCTGTCGAACTATGTAAACCAAGCCATGTATGCTCACAACAGTTCTGACTAAATGACTGATATTTCTTCAACAACTTTTTATGTCGTTTGTCTGGGTGACTTGTAGGCGTCACAGGCCAAGTGGAAAAATGAGATTTACTCAGGCAGCCAGACTCGAGGGGCCCAAACCCCATCCCCATGCCCCAAGCACCCAAGCCTGCTCGGGCACACACTGTCTGAACAGCCTCAAGTGTTAACTTGTTAAATCAGTTACACCCAAAGCGTTGAGATTATTTAACAATGCAACAAGATGAGGTCACATCAAGCATTGTGAGGAGGGACAGGGTTTTCAAAGACTCCAGTTCCACGCCAGGGAGCTATTGTTTATGAAACGATTTTTGGAACATGAAGAATTAACTCAGTAACTAATCTCTTTCATGGGAATTCACTGTACGTACTTCTCAAATTTGAAATTATTTAAGATCCCTTCCACGATCATCTTATTAGTCTCACTTTTTAGAAGAAATGTGTAAAGCAAATGCTTCTAAATTTAAATTTCAATCATTGAAACTCATCTGTGTGTAGGAAAAAAAAAAACAAAACAACAACATAATTGCCAACCATCTCTGTTCTGAACAAAAAATGGTTCCATGTGCCACCAGGGGGAATGTTTGGGAATATTCTCTCTCGAGTATAAGTTCCTGGAGGGCAGAGACTTTGTTCACTGGTCTAGTTCTAGAGCCCGGGGTGGTGCTAGGCTCATAGAAAGAACCTAATAACTATCTGCTGATTACATGAATAAACAGTTATTTACCCAAGATGAAACCCTCTCATGGCTTTTTCAAGAAGAGCCGAGAGCGGGCCTCCAGCTCTCAGCGCCATCCCAGCAGAGACCTGTGTGGTCTTCACATCCAGTCTCAGGCGGAGTCCATATGGACCCCGCGCATCTGTCTGCTTTCCCACTCCAGCTAACTTACGGTACACTTCTGAGAGCCTTACCACATACGACCACTGAAAACACCAGGTGCCCGGAACCCCTACGGAAACAAAGGAACCTTACAACGAAGGCAGCGGTGGGACTCCGTGAGGACAAAGTTCGGGTCACTCCCACACCACTCAGCTAGCCCGTAAAGGTCACCAGGTCACGTTCTCACTCTAAGCCTCATCCAAAACCTGAGCGGTTTCTTAGGAACATGGGGTTTTTCATCCAGGCATCATTCTGTGGCTCAGGTTAGCTTCTCTGCTGAACTCACTGAAAGGTCAGCACCTTCACTTCCAGCTCTGCAGAGGCCCACAGGAAAAGCCCGAGGACGCTGCCGCGCCTGACTCTGGCCGGGGCAGCGTCAGACCTGCCCAGTTTGGGGGAAGGGAGGTGACTTGCCTACTGTCGTTCCTCCCTCTCTTCGAGAGAAGGTTGATTTCTTCCAGCCTCACTGGATAACAGAAATATGTGTGTGCATGCAAAAGGCGCCACGGAGGAAGGTTCAAGGAAACCAGCTGAATTTTATGCAAGGCGGGCAACGGAGCATCTTTCTCTTTTTTCTGTGGAAATGAAAGTAATTTCCAAAAACCCTACCCTGACTGAGAGTGCCATCTGGCCTCGTAACGCTCCTCTGGTACTCTGTCTTCAAAGATGTCTCCCAGAGCCACACATCCCAACATTCATGCCACCAGGTTGTCCCCTCCCACGCCGAATCTAGGCTGGATCTATTTAGCCGACAGAACGAAGCAAACGTGCGGCACTGCGTGACTTCTAAAGCTAGGTCTTAAGAAGTATAACGGCTCCCACTTTAGTTTCCTGAAATGCCAGTTCCTGGAATGCTATTTTCTGGATCCCAGCCATCAGGCTGTAAGAAGCCCAAGCCCGTGGAAAGGCCATGTCTCAGCACTTCAGTTATCACGGCCCCAGCTGAGCTCCCCGCTAAGGGCCGGCATCCACCGCCAGCTTGCGAGACACCGTCTTGGATGCCTAGTCCAGCGTCTTCGGATTACTCCAGCCCCAGCCACCACCTGAATGCAGTCACGTGACAGACTCCAAGAGGGAACTTCCCTGGTGAACCCAGGCAACTCACTGGCCCAAGAGAGATGATAAGGTGTTGTTTGAAATCGCAATGTTTTGGAGTGGCTTGTTATACAACAATAAATAACTGGAACAAAGCCTCAAATTCCCTTTCAAGTTTCTATTACCCTGAATTGATCTCACAAGTCAGTTATGCTCATTTATGTCCTTTCTTAGCAAAAGTTTACAAATATCTGGGTTTTAAATATCACAAAATTAAATTTTAAAGTTGGGATTTTTTTTTTCCTATTGAATTTTAAAATGTTTGCACTGGGTGTGAAACAATGAAGTTGAGTCTTATAAGATGTTTTACAAAACTAGTTTTATCTTGGCTCCAAATCTTGGCTCCAAATACCTGTTTGTAACTTTAGGTCTAGAGCTCTTGTAATTATGTTTTCCAAAGTTATCCTGATTTCAAATAATCTTTCCATTAAATCACAGGAATTTGGGGGCAGTTACAGTACTATATCAAACCCGTATCTTGCAAGCTGCCTCTCACATCACAGAAGAGCAAAGAAATCCCAGGGCAGATCACACGTCCCCCTTTATGGTTCAAAAACATAATCCTGGTAACTGCAATTTTCAACGGCAGTAACTCTACTTTCTTCTTTGCTGATTTACCTGAACTAGTTGTGCCCTACTGAACCTAAACATGAAGGAACTTAAAACAACATCAACCACACACTCAGAAACACACATAATACACAAATGTCTCAAGTCATGGAATATTTTGCTATTGTCATTGTTTTCTAACTTACTTTCTTTAAATTTCTCCAAGTTCTTTTTGGAATTATTAAATTCCCTTAACGAGTCATTTTTAAAGTAATAGCCTTAAACATAGCCATCGGGTGGTACCTCCTATATTCCCGGCACTGCACTAAGCATTTTATACACATTAACTCATTAATTTCAGAACCTTGTGATATAGGTACTTGTTACTCCCACTTTACAGCTGAAAGAACCATGGCTCAGAAAAGCTGAGTGATTTGCCAAAGTTTCACAGATACTAAGTACCCTGAGATGAGATCTGAACCTAGATCCACCTCTCAAGCAACAGAAACCTAGCTGGGAACATGTCCGAATTCCCACGCATGCAAAAAAAATCACACCTCAGTTATTGAATCATTAAGAGTAGCCAGAGCTTGGCCAGAAGAACTGTGTATTCTTGGAGTTCACCCCGAGGGAAGGACTTGAATCTGGGTCTGGGAGATTATTTGACATTTTCAGACTGCTTATTTATATTATCGCAGTCATTGGCATAATTCTGTAGTTGCCCTGTCTGGTAAGATTTTGTGCCATCCTTCAGGTACATGGATGCTGGCAATTACCCATTCAGAGGACTCTGGGCAGAGGCACAACAGAGACCCAAGAGATTGTACAGTCTGGAATAAAGAGGCAGCTGGCGCGTGCTAGGTAGTAACCAGGCTATTCAGGACCAACCTTAGTGCACTGGGAAGAGAATGGGATACACAACAGAGAAGAAATGGTTCTTGGAGGGGAGAAGGCTAGACGCACGTGTACACGTTTGTGCATGCACCCCTGTGTTAAATGGGGCGGGGGCTACTTTTCCTCCCGTGATTCATTTCCAAACAAGCTTTCCTTCTCACTCCATTTGTGTCCCCTTCAAACGAGTTTTCTCTGCCATCTCTCATAAGTGAACCACACTGGAAAAACTGAGACAGCCTCAAATGAGATTTCAGGGCAGAATGTGCAGGGGTGGGGTGGGTTGCTCTCCTTGTTCTTTGTCTCCGACTTATTCCTGTCTCTAGTCACACCTGCAGTCCTTCTTTCCCTCTAGGATATTTGCCATTTAAAATATATTCAAAATTAAGTAAATAAAATTCACATTAAGATGATCAACAGTTCCTCTTTGGAAATGCAGACGTGTATGACTATGAGCCTCATTTTCACCATGTGTAAATGTACATATTTTTCCTTGTAGGTGAGTAGGCCTTTGTGAACACACACACACACTACGTTGTACTGTCAACTAGTTGAAAGGAGACTTGAGTGGCTAAGTTTGCCTGGAGACAAGACTGCAAAGAAGCCAAGGCAGGAGCAAAAGCAATCAGAACAGCCTGGTGGCAAACTGTATGAGCCCTGGGGTCAGATCAGCTGTGTCCAAAACCTACCCCTGTGACTCACGAAGTGTGAGCTCTTATGCAAATTATTGAAATTCTCTAGCCCCAGCTTCCCATCAGTAAAATGCAGATGTTAACAATAAATACCTACCCTCAAGGGTGTTTTGAGCATGAAATGAGACAATGCATACCACGTGCTTAATCCTAGCAAATGCTCAGTAAATACTGGCTGTCGTTATTTATTATATAATACACAGGGCAAAATTTATTAACGCTGTTATTTATTGAACATTTGCTATGCACAAGGCTATGGGCTTTTTTTAAATACATTATCTCTCAATCTTCTGTGAAACCCTGTGAGATATGTTCTAGAATATCCCCTTTTCCAGATGAGAAAACTGAGATGTAGAGAAGTTAAGTCAAATCTGCAAGGTCCCAAAGTTACCTAGTATCAGAGCCAAACTGACTTGACTTCAAGCCTCAAGTCTAGTCAAGTCTCACAAAAAAATTAACCTCTTAAAACCCGGATTAGAGTTATTTGCTGAATTATCTGTCAACACATTCCATACGCTTTTCAGGACCCCAATCCCTCTGAGTTCCCAAAACCTTTAATACTGCCCTTTGAAACACCAGGGGTGTTCACCATGAAAGCCAGATAACTTCACATGGGGTAAAAATAAACTCTTTCCTTAGAAGACTCTTCTGTGAGCGGTCCACACACACACCACGCGTGGTGCGAGGATAAACGTATTACAAGTGCCTTTACGATGCTGCAGGCCTGACGCTGAGTGTGGCGGAGAGCAAGTGAGGCGGCACAACAAGGGAACGACCCGGGTCTGGAGTCAGACTCCCCTGGGTTCCCGTCCTCTGCCTGTGCTTCATCAGCTGTGGGAGACTCATTTAACGTCTCTAGGCCTGTTCCCTCATCTCGACAGGTGACAGGGCAGGGGTCTGAAGATTAGGTGAGGTCTTCCCTCCCGTGTGACACGGTCACATAAAGCCCTGTCACATACGGAACCTAAGACAAGCACAAAAAAGAAAAACAACAGGCAGTCCTTGGCAAGTACTCCTATTAAGACTGTGGTTATTACGTGCTCAGATTACCTGTAATGATTAGTGTTCAATTCCCCAAACAGCTGTGTCACAGAGATAAGAGACTGGGTGCCGCCTCAGGACCCCACAGGGCTGGCAGTGGGCCCAGGGCCCTTCTCCTAACTGTCTACGAGTTGCTGAAACCACCGGGGCAGCGAGGTGCTCATGGGTGGCTGATGCGCGCCCCTTACCGGGCTCTGAGCAAGGAGAGAACAGCAGCAAAGCCAACACCAGTCCCACAAGCCGCAGTGCCTTCAGCAGCAAAGCCCACGCCGGCCTTCACAGGACCACCCCACACTGCCTGGTGCCAGGGAGAGCCCATCCGTGTCCTGGGCAGGATTCCAGCGTAGCTTCCGCCTTGAATTAAAGACTAGGATGATTAGGTCAGAAGCGTTTCTTCCAGAGGCTGCAATTCTTTTGGTGGTGGTGACATTACGCAATCCCCGAATGCGGCGGCTGGGTGGCTGAAATGCCTGCTCTGAGAGGGGCGGGCGGTCACGGCAGTCAGGGCCAGAGAGGCCCTGCGACTAGGATGGGACTGACCAGCTCCAGGGACAGTAAGAGGCTCTCGCAAACGGCCTGTGTAGAAATTGTACCTGCTGATGCCCAAAGTGCCCTGAATCGCTCTGCCCTCACAAACACAGACAGCTGGCGTCACAGAACTCCGCAAATACAGCACAGGACAGGCTTCCTCTCGCTTTGAAAAGTGACAGGCCTATAAGATCATGCTAGCTGACAGGTTCCCCAGTGTTTAAGGGTGTCATCAGAGAGCAGCCCTGACTGAAGTGAGCTGGGCGACCTCGGGCCAGGCTCTTCCTTTTTCTGATTCTCCCTTGGTAAAATGAAAGAGTTGAACTAGACAGTCTCTGAAGCCCACAACACCAGCGACCTCCTGTTAGGACATGAAATTCCCCAAGCCCTGGCTTATCTAAGAGGTGGCAAGAGGGCCCAACTTAGTATCTAAGATTCCATCAACAGTCCCGTCAGGTTGGTGCTGTTAACACCGCATTGCAGGTGCAGAAACTGACGCCTGGACTGGTTAAGCGTCTTGCCCAAGATCATGCACGGAGCTAGGATTTTAATCCAGGCAGCATAACCCCCAGGTCTATACTATATTAACCACTAATAATATCAGTGAATTAGTCATGAATATTAAGGGTTCCAGGTCATTCTTTTCAGGACTTCTCCATTTTTATTCCGTAAATAGTGTGTGTGCGCCAGCTCTCGGGCCTCACCTAACACATGTGTGTCTATACATACTTTTCACCTAAGTCCTGTCATGCTGATCCGGGACAGGCCCTGACAGGTCGCCTGGGCTGAGTGTTCTTAAATCATTATCCTTGGGCATCTATTAAAGGGTCCATAAACTCTCTGAAGTTATATGCAGGGTGAGGGTGTGTGTAACTCTAAAGCCAGGTACCACAGATTTCTTCAGATTTTCAAAAAGGTCTGTGAATTTTTAGAGACCAACCCACCTTTTGACAGCTGGCAAACCGAGACCTGGATAGAAACGGACCCGCCCAGGCGCACACGGCCAGGACGGGCAGAGCGGGTACACGACCCGGTCGCCCGACCCGGAGCCCAGGTTCTTCAGCTGTATCCTACCGACTGCACTTGGTTCCCTCCATGTGGAGCACATGCCGAGGGCCTGCCGGGGGGAGATGCCTTAGTGGGGGTTACACGCACAGCTCATAAGCCTTGGGGAGTTCTAGAAAATCATTGCGCTCCATGTTTCATGCAAAACGGCATTTCGCCATTTCTCTAAAATGCTTATCACTGATAATGACCACCGCTCTGCCTGTCTGCTTGTCTGCTATGGATAAAAATTGAGCTCATGGTATTTCATTCAGATCTGGTCCAGTCTGCCTCTACCGACTGCAATCCTGGCCTCCATAGAGGCTTAAGGTGTTCGACCATTTGTATCTCATTGTTTGTCTGAAATATTCAGTTCAAAATAAAACTGACTACAGCTAAACTACACAAAGCAAAATGTTTGTTAAAGACTAAACATTGCCAAAAGAATCAAATTGTCCTGACAAAGTTCAGATCAACCAAATGAGTACCAGAAGAACTGGACTTAGAGAAACAAAGCCACAACAGAAAATTCACTCTGGCAGAAGCTAAAATTTGATGATTAAATTTGACACAGATAAATCACAATCAATAAATTAAACCTTCCTTATAAAAGTTCACATGTAAAAGTTGACTCTGTGTAAAACCGACTTTGATAAAATCATAAGAGAAATAACAAAAACCAGAAATGGTTTCACTGCACAATACTGAACACTGATCTTGAAATTAAAATGGTTTAACGTGGAGTTCCCACTGTAGCTCAGGGGTTAACGAACCCGACTGGTATCCATGAAGATGTGGGTTCGATCCCTGGCCCTGCCCAGTGGGCATAGGCCAGAAGCTGCAGCTCCACTTCAACCCCTAGCCTGGGAACCTCAATATGCTGAGGATGTGGCCATAAAAAGACAATAAATAAATTAATTAAAGTGGCTTGATGAAACTAATTAAGAAAAATA